>JAQJVL010008340.1:0-20160 GCA_035578905.1 Stictocephala bisonia
GTTTAAAGAACCTATATCCTGTTAGAATACATGTAGAATAAGTCCTATAAAGCTAATTGAGAATTATCTGCATTAAAGTTGTTTATGGTACGTTCCAGATATCTGTTTATGAGGAGGACAAGGAAATTATTACTAAAAAATTCGAAACAGTGTGGGTTGATTCCTGTGAACAGACACCTACATTAAATGAAGAGGTAAGTATGATACGGTATTGTGTTTATTTATACATAGGAGGGACACACTGCAGCTTTCCTATTTACAAATCATTTCCCACACTATCTTTAGGGCCTATGGTATTCTTTGTTGTTGTACTTAAAAATAAATATTAATGAGGTAAAAAAATGCAAATGAGTGTATCTCAAATGTATATACATATTTCAGGAACTAATTCTGTGAGCCAAAATAAGAAAGTACGTCTATTATAGGTAAATTATAGGTAAATCTCCCCTCAGTGAAAAGTCTGAATGTCCATCACAAGAAATCAACAGTCCAAAGACCATCGGAAAACACATATATAAAACACTAGTCACGGGCCAGAAGTAATAAATATGGGTGAGGTCAAATGCATGCTGAGACCTTTGGCCTTGAGGGAAAGGTAGTAGCCAAAGCGAGGAAGGGAATGTAGGAGGCTGTTGACGATCTTCCTCTTCTCCTGGACCCTGGAGCAGAGAAACTTGAACAACCAATGAAAACAATACGATGAGATGGCCACTCACACTATATAACTCAATAAAAGGAGCGAGTCGGCGATCCAAGAAACAAAAGTCAAAATGATTCATGGCCCAGCTTGTTTCAAAATATGTGATAGTACATAAGTAGAGCTTTGCATTGTTTTATAGACAACTTCATTGGCTTCTGTTATAAAAAAGAATAACAGTATGTAATTTTTATACGTAGGCCGCTTAGAATATGATCTTTTCAACGTACTTGTGTGAGTGAGATGCAAAGAGTGGTGCAAGTGAGACAGAGAACTACTCTTTTCCCACAATGTAATTACATTAAAAGAATATCATAGTAACCAGAGCGTTAGGCTGCATATTGACTGAACACTAGAAAGCCCTGCCTATTTTACGTCATTAGCAGCATTGACCATTGGTTGGTTTGAAAAATATCAATGAATCTAGCTTAGAATGGTTAAAAATCATTGTTTATTATTCAAATAATAATTAATAATAGCAATAACACAATTAATAATAATGTAAACAATAAGTAGCATTTAAACAAGCCTATACAGTTTGTTACAGTTATTCTTTTCAACTAAAAACTGTTGCGAAAGTTGAACACTTGACGGAGGAAGTTATTCACGCCTGTGAAGCAAGGCAGCTCAACGGTAGAAAGATTCCCTTCTGCTCCTGGAACCCCTACATGGCCTAAATATAACATGCAGGGTTTTCTACCCGGCCCAATTATAAATCCTCAATTTTATTGGAATTTTTACTTGTTTAAAATAGATAAACTCTTTTTATGCATCACCAGTTGTTCCCCAAAGGACGAGATAAAATAATAATTTAGTTTCAAGCTTGAAATTATTAACTTGTGATACATTTGAATATGGTATGAGTTGAGGAAATCACATTGAATGTTTGTCTTGTATAGATTAAGCAACATTTATATCCCTGTTAGAATACATGTAGAATAATTCCTGTAATTGAGAATATTCTGTGTTAAAGTTGTTCAATGTACGTTCCAGATATCTGCTGATGAGGAGGACAAGGACATTATCACTAAACAATTTGAAACAGTTTGGGTTGATTTCAGTGAACAGACACCTACATTAAATGAAGAGGTAAGTATGATATGATTTGTGTTTATTTATACATAGGAGGGACACACTGCAGCTTGTATTCTTTCCTATTTATAACTCATTTCCCACAATCTTTAGGGCCTACGGTATTCTATGTTGTCGTGTTTAAAAATAAATATGTATGAGGTAAAAACCGGTGTAATACACGGGTACATCTCAAATGTATAGAAATACTTCAGGAACTCATTCTATGGGCTGTTAAAGAAAAGAGATACAGTAAAGGTGTGTCCTAAAATTATTCTTTCCCAGATATCCAACATTTTGATTATTTTTAGCTAAATAATTTATAACTGTAGAATGATTAAACAATTGAGTTAAAGTTTAGTATATTACTTATCCATACAAAAATCATTGTCACAAAACATATTCAACTCACTACTTATTTATTTATTTACTTCTAACAGTACAACCATTCTACAAAAGAGAAAACTAGATGACAATAATTAATTCAGCGTGCAAATTAAGGTTATTAAATAGTAATATAACAAACGATATAATGAACAACACAATACAGCAGTGTAGTAACACACGATAACAATAGGATGTGTCATGTTACCGTCCTGTATCGGTGCTACCTACAGTATTTTTTCGAAACTAATTGAGAGAGTTGTTTATATTCAGTTAGTAGATTATTTAGTCAACCACAAACTCTTAGATAAAGAACAGCATGGGTTTCAATCAGGAAGATCGACAATTACTGCCGCAATAGAATTCGTCCATTCAATAATTAACTCTATTGATAAAAGGGAAAAGGTGTTAGGCATCTTTTTAGACCTGACAAGAGCCTTTGACAGTGTGTCCCATATTGAACTTATGAAAACATCAGTAAAATTAGGAATTATTGGAAAAGAGCTAAAGTGGTTTGAATCTTATCTCCAGAATAGACGGCAGTTTGTTGAGATTGAACATATAATAACAGATAGTTCTAATAAATATAATTATATTCGGAAATTTAATTCACAAATAAAAATAATCAAGCATGGCGTGCCGCAAGGGTCGGTCCTGGGCCCACTCTTGTTTCTTTGTTACTTGAAGGGCTTACCGAATGTTATCCCTGCTGGTAGCAACATTTGTCTATTTGCCGATGATTCAAACTTAACAATAAAAGGAGATACTAAAGAAAATGTAGAAATTTCATCATTTATTAGTCTGTCTACTGTTAAAGAATTCTTAAATAGCAAAAATCTTCTTCTCAACTTAAGTAAATCCAATTTTATCTCTTTTTGTACAAAACAAACAAGAAAAAAAATAAACCCACAAATAGTTTTAAATAATAAAATAATAGAACAAGTTGCAGTTACAAAATTTTTAGGTCTTTTTATTGATGAAAACCTAAGTTGGGATAAGCATACTGATCATGTAATAGGTAAAATGTCAACAGGCTTATTTGCGTTGAGGCAAATGGCAAAGTGCTGTAATCTACATACTTGAAAAACAATTTATTTTGCCTTAGTTCATGCACATCTATCTTACGGAATAAGTATATATGGAGCTACAAAAAAGAGAAACTTAGATAAAATTTTAGTCCAACAAAAAAAAGCTTTAAGAATTATGTGCAAGTTAAAAAAAGAGGACTCAGTTAAACATATCTTTGCTGACTTGGGAATACTGACAGTATATGGTCTTTTTATTCTAGAAACTACAGCTTATGTAAAACAGAACTTTTTTCCAATGTCAAATAACCATATTTATAACACTAGAATAAGTAGACACGTTGAAACACATAAATTGGAATTTTATAAAAAAAATACTAAGTTTATAGGAACAAAGTTTTTGCACAAATTACCAAAGCATATCACTATAGAAAGTAACTTTCATAAATTTAAAGCTAGAGCCAAAGAACATTTGATAAAGTTAGCCTTGTATTCTATAGATGAATACTTACAATGTTAGAGGTAGTCCTCTACTGTAATAAAGAATTAAGGAGGGCCAATGATTTTATGTTATTAGTTTTTAGAACAAATTTTGATAATATATAAAATGACGCTATTTGTTGTACCTGTGTACATTTACATGAATAAAGAAATTTTGAATTGAATTGAATAGAATAAAGATATAAAATATGGAATAACATACATAAGAAATTTATAACTAGAACAAAATAATAAATTTATAGCTCAACAAGCTGCACAATGTTCTGCCTGAAAGAAGAGACAGTCCCATGGAAGAAGTCCACTCCCCCAGACACGATACTTCCAAGCCTCAGAAGTCTTGCCACTTATCAGTTCTAACAGTAGGAGGTAGGCAGGAATCTCCGGCTGAATATTGACTGTGATCTTGTTCACCTTGGGACGCTCAAATCTACTAGTTCCAAAAGACTAGGGCAATCAACCAATCCATTGATCAATTTGAAAAGAAATACAAGATCACAGGTGATATGCGGATGATAGAGAGATTTGCAGAAGGAAACACTGTTCCAGTTGCAGTACAAGTGTATCCAAGTAGGTGAAGTGAGTATCTACTAGATGTATCCAAGTAGGTGAACAAATTCCAAGTGTTACTGGAACAGTGTTTCCTTCTGCAAATCTCTCCATCATCCGCGTATCACCTGTGATCTTGTATTTCTTTTCAAATTGATCAATGGATTGGTTGATTGCCCTAGTCTTTTGGAGCTAGTAGATTTGAGCGTCCCAAGGTGAACAAGATCACAGTCAATATTCAGCCGGAGATTCCTGCCTACCTCCTACTCTTGGAACTGCAAAGTGGCAAAACTTCTGAGGCTTGGAAGTATCGTGTCTGGGGGAGTGGACTTCTTAAGAAGTGAGTCTGTACTTTTTTCAATTCTTCTATGTGTCCCAGTTGGTAAAGGGAGCACACCACAGTACCATATTCTAGCAAGGGGCGCACAAGTAACTTGTACAAGAATATCATAGAATGGTGTGACTTGAATCCCTTAGTTTGATCTTGATATTGATAAAGAATAAATATAACAATAAGCTTTGGAGGTGATACAAGCAATATTGTCAGCAGGGCTTAAAGAACCTCCTACTCTTAGAACTGCAAAGTGCCAAGACTTCTGAGGCTTGGAAGTATCGTGTCTGGGGGAGTGGACTTATTAAGAAGTGAGTCTGTACTTTTTTCAATTCTTCTATGTGTCCCAGTTGGTAAAGGGAGCACACCACAGTATCACATTCTAGCAAGGGGCGCACAAGTAATTTGTACAAGAATATCATAGAATGGTGTGACTTGAATCCCTTATAATTCTTATGATCTTCCAATAAATCCTAGAAGCGAATAAGCTTTGGAGGTGATACAAGCAATATTGTCAGCAGGGCTTAAAGAACTAGTCAGAAGAACTCCAAGGTATCTTAGACGATCAACTCTACTAAGGATCACTCTTCCAATATGGTAGTCGAAGTTTTGATGTAGAGCCATATGTGAGAACGAAATAACTTGGCATTTCGATATGTTCAGTTTCATAACATTTGCCACTCACCACTGAGCAATGTTGGAAAGTAACCTCTGAAGATTCTGTGGGTCAGATGAAGAAAGGACCTAAGTAAAAATCCTCATATCATCAGCAAATAGCTAAAAATCAACAAACAGAACATTAAAGATATAATTTATGAATATAATAAATAGAAGAGGGCCTAAGTGGGAACCTTGAGGGACACCAGTTAATTCAGGGAAAGGTGCGGAGACAGAACTATTGCATTTTACTAATATAGTACAGTCCCTAAGGTAACTCTCCATCCATGTATTTCAGGAGCTGACTACCCACTCCATATACAGCAAGTTTGGCAATCAGCAAGTCATGTTGCACCCTGTTGAATGCTTTAGAAAAGTCTAAATTTATACAGTTGATGTGGCAAGCATAAACAATCTATTGTTCCTGGAACAATAGATGATTGGAAATCGTAGAGGCCACGAAGACCATGTTGACTGACATGTATCAAGGGTTTCAGGTAAAAGAAGAGTTGTTCAAGAACCAAAGCCTCAAAGATCTTTGCTAATGCTGATTGAATAACTATTGGGCTGTAATTGCTTATAACAGTACAGTCACCCTTCTTAAAAATCCACCACAAATCCACTCTTTAAAAAGGCAGGAAAAATCCCAGCAGCTAAAAGTGAATTAAAGAGGATGGTCAAATGTACAGTAAGTATGGGTGCACAGTACTTAAGTACTACAACTGGTGCAATTATATCTGAGCCCGCACTCTTATTACTCATCTAATATTATTATTCATCTAGAACTTCAAGTTTCTTCTGAACATCAGTGGCAGGTAATGTGCTCTGTGTAAAGGAGTTTCTCCACCCAAAAGCAAATGAAGGGATATCTATCGCAGCATTCAAGAAAACTTAAGAAAAATACTGAGCAAATAGGTTACAGATACTTTGTGAGTCATTAACCACTGAGTCATTCAACGTCATTCTAATCGGAAGGTAGGAGTCGTTCTTCTAGTTGTTTGCATGTGACCAAAATGATATGATATTGTGAGGAATACTCTCCTCAACCCATGCAATGTAGTTCCTGTAGCAGTCTGAAGCCAAATCCTTACATTCACGCCTAAGTCTCAAAAACGTTTCATGGTCACAGCAGTTTCCAGTAGTTTTAACCTCTTGTGTGTGGCCTCCTTTTCAATAACAAGGAACATTAATCTTCTTGAGAACCATTTAGGGAAGCGAGATACTGTAACTCTCCTCAAGGTAGTATTTTGCGCAATTATTAATGAAAGCTGCTGACTAAATAAAGAAAAATGTTGTTCTGCTTCATTTAGGTTGTCAATACAGGGAAACCTTAGGTTTTGAAGTTGGTTCAAAATGTTATCAAGATTACGACTCCAGAAGTTCAGGATAAATTTAGTGGTAGAACAAGGAAAAAGTGAATCTAAGGGAAGAGTGATATCCAAGGCTGGGAAGTAGTACATCCATGTCCTCTGGAAGAAGTACGTCTAAGGCATGGGTGACTTCTGTGACAGGGAATGATGAAAACACCAAATCCAGGACAACTCCTCGTTGATTTCTTATACCATTCAATTGCTGTAGGCCATGGAGAGCAGCCATATTAATGATGTGACGTGAGGAAAATATCTTGAATCATCGTGCCAATTAACATGAGGCAAGTTGAAATCCACAACCATAAGCAAATTGTCGACCACCTCACCAGAGCGAACCGTCTCATGAACAAAAAAAGCAGAGGTTTAAATATGTAGAAGCAGCCTCATTTGGAGGGATATAGACTACACGTAACCAAATATTGTATGAGGCAGCAAAGAGGTACATTTAACAAATACACTCAGTATTGTGATAGCCAGATAAAAACCTGTAGCATTCATTTATTTATTCATATGAACGGCATAGCTACAATTTATAGGTTATCAATAATAATAGTAACACGTAATTAATAATACAAGCAATTAACAATTAATAAATGAACTTTGCTAATAATAATAATAATATAACGGCAACCACACAGTGAGCATTTCAATATTTAACACTACCACCAACAACTTAGATGAATATCGTAACAAATCATGCATAACAACAGTAGCTGAAATATATAATAATTATGATATAGACTATGTCATAAATAACAGGCAATTTATATAACAAATTATAGGATATGACAGGGAGTAACGGAATAATAAATAATACAAAATGTAATAACAACTAACAATTACCAACAACTAGAAACTAACGACTAGATCTTTCAGGATTTGCGCCTTGAAGGCTGAGAGTGAAGAGTTGAACAGGTCCAGATGTTCGGGAAGTTCATTACGGTGCTCCTCAATGTGTACAAGCGGGCTGTTGGCAAAATATGCTATAGACACAGATGGTTTAGCAAAGAGGGGTTTTGATCGGGTATCAGTTGGAACTCTTATATTGATTCGACTAAGAAGATCAGCAGAATCAATACTGGAGTTGAGAAGACGATATGGAAAAAGTATGTCTTGGAGAAATGTCTCAACTCCAGTGGAGGAAGGCTTAGAAGGGATGCAGTCTCGTCCACTGGGACCTCAAGATATCTATAGCCGAGCTTGTTTCCCACTAAGTGCAGAAATCCTCGCTGCACCTTCTCAATCTCGTCCTTCAGATATTGTTTGTGAGATGCCTTGACGATGCTGCAGTACTCAAGATGTGAGCGAACAAGAGCGCAATACAAAATCTTCAGTGGCTGCAAATTGTACAACATCCTCGACATTCAAGATTGTAGAGATTTTTGTGTAGCAATCAACACTTCTCCTCCACTTGACTTACTTCTAGACGGTGGGAATCTATCACATCTGAATATCTTGCGGTTAACAAATCCCAGTTCAGAATCATCAATCTCAGGATTAAGGTTAGTTTCAACCAATACAATAATATGATAAAAAGAAGTTGTGGCCAGTGCCTTGGTTAACTCGACCAATTTATTTCTAATACTATTAACATTTTGGAAATAATCCAATTTCATTACTGTACTGTTGGAAGTTGGAAGTTTTTTTGATTTTTTACTACCTGAGGAACATTTTAAATAAATTTAATCGTCAGATCAATCTCACCGTCGAATACCTTCCTGTTTAACTCAATTCTCAGTGAGATTAGGTGATCATTTCACAAGGGGTTCTCTCTAAACACTCGAATGCTTAAAAAACACTGATCAATTTTAGTTGCAGAGTCAGAAGAAAATTTAATTAATTTAGTTAGTTTACAAAAATTAGTACTAGTCAGAAGTAGCATCTGAATCACATCCAAAAATCAGTTTGACGGGCCGCTTCTTATTAGTCTGAGAACTGCCTCTCAGACCTCTCAAGACCTAAACAGCATTGAAATCAATATCAGAGAGGTAAGAAGTAACCAGTGCATCAAGATTACTGCGATCTTGCTGCTTGCGAGTTTCAACATAACTATCCCGAGAATCATCATGTCTCTCGAACGACAGGCCCATGACAATTTCCAGGTCTCATGAAGGTTCAGATGAGCATAATGCGCTGACCTTTTCCTCACAAGTCTTGATTTTGGTCTTATTACTGTTCACACAATTCTCCAGTACTAACAGATTCTTATTAAATTTGTCAACCTCTGAAATCAGGCTGTCCCGCCTGCCCCGCCCCGCAAATTCGACAGATGGGCATAATCCCACATTTATAGAAAATTCTAGCAATGAATTATATATATATATATATATATATATATATATATATATATATATATATTAATAATCTACTTTTTAGCCAAAGAGGACTGTACAAATTTCAACTCAAAATTTGAACAAATATCATTTATAGAAAAATAAGTGGTAATATTTTTTTTAGATTTACTATATACTATTTTCATTAGTACCTTTTGTCCACTATATTTTCAAAATGTTAATAAATTATATCACACGGTTTGTTTACGAGTTATGTACCAAAAAGGCCAAATTAGGCACGTTAGGCAGCCATATCTCCATCAAGAAATGTTCTAGACTTTTTTCCCATAGCACATTTATTACTTACATGGATACTTACAATTTTATCCAAAATATTTTCAAAAACAATTTTTGATCGAACACCCTTAAAAGTTGCTCTCATGGCCATCTTCAATATTCTGTTGAAATTTAGTAGTGAAGTCCAATCCATAGGAGATATGCGATTGAATAAATGCAATAAACAGTCTTTAAAGTCAGTAGATCACAAAAGCAGGCTAGTCTTTTTAATAGAAAAATACCTGAGCAAATTTTCTTACATAGTGTGCCCAGTCCAATTCAGTCTATTATCCAATGTTATTCCTAAAAAAGCTTTATCTATCAAATTAAATATCACAGTTTGCAAGTGAATTAATATTTTCTCTTTGTGAAAACTTCTAAAATTTAGTTTTTTCTTTATTTGAAAGTAAATTTTTCTACTAAGAAAGTGTTCCAAGTTTGAAGTGTTAGATTGAATAGTATTGCCAACAATGTTAATATCATCACCAGAAACAGACAGGCTAATATCATCAGCAAAGATAAAGACCTTCACTTGGTCCACAAGGCCACTCAGCACTCCAAGTATACCACCAAGGTAACACACGAACAAAAAAGGACCCAGAATTGATCCTTGAGGAACAGATTATTTTATATTTCTCAAGGATGACTCTGTACTAACAGTCACTCCACTTTCTGTCGACGATGGCCCAATAAATAAGACTCAAGCCACATCAGTTCCTTTCCCTTTACTTCATAACTTTCAAGGTTATTCAGCAAAATAAAATGACAGACACTGTCAAAAGCTTTTGTCAAATCAAGAAAAGCGCCAACAGTAAGCCCCGCTTCATCAAGTCCATCAATGGTACCTTAAATATAATCAATGATTGCATTGGTTGTAGATTTATTTTTCTAAAACCATGTTGTTCTTTATCTATAAATTTATTGAATTTGAAGTGTTCTATTAATTGAACATTTTTCAAAGAATTTTGATAAAGAGGGTTATAATGCCAATGGCCTGTAATTTAGTGAATCACTTGTGTCCTCCATTTTGGATACTGATACTACTTTTGAAACTTTGAGTTCCTCTGGGAAAACACACCGGTTATTAAGGAACAAGTTACAATTAGTAGCAGTGGTTTTATGAGTGCAAATGTTCTTAATAAATTTAGTTGGAATACCATCATGACCAGAGGCCCACTTACAATTTAAAGAATCAATAATTTTGTTAAGATTTTCTTCATCAGTAGGCTGAGCATGAAACTTCCTAACTAGATGACAGTTTCTTTATTTGGTACTTGGTGGAATTTCAATGGATTTAAACGAAACATTTTTAGCAATTCCACAGTTTTTAATTTTTGATAATTAAAAAAACTTTGATTTGATAAAATTTTAAAACTAGATGACAATTTAATATATCTATGATAACCTGCTTTTTTTGTCTATAACCTAGGAACTAAATGCTTATGAACAACACTTACAAAGGAATCATTAAGTACATGATATTTGAAACAATGAGTGAATCTGTAAATAAAAATATCATTATGTCTAATAGTATCTTTAGCTACTCTTTTATGTTTTCCTAATTCGTCATTTAGTATCTTCCATGTGGCTTTAGATGTGCTGTAAGCTTTAGTAAGTTTATTTTTTTAATAATTTTTTTAACAATTATACATTTATAAAATTTGTTTTCATTTTTCAATGCAGTTTTATAGTCTTACTATATTTCTTTGTCAAGTCAATTAAATCTGTACGAGTTCTTTGAACTTCATCATCAATACATCCACACCACTTTTACCCTCTATGTTTATATACTAAAGAAAAATTAATATCAAAATAATATTTCAAAACATTATAAAAGTGAGGATATTTTTATCTGTAGTAGGTAAATATAGACTTGTCAAATCTTCCGTTTCAAGGTCACAAAATGAACTTTGTAATATTAAAATTAGTAAATTTAAGTATCATGATTCTTATATTCAAATTCCCTATAGAGTTGTTGACAGCATTTTTTATCTTGAAAGATTGACAATTTTTTATCATGCTCTGAAAGAGCAGTTACTAAACATTCTACCTCTTACTGTTTCTTTTCTAAATTAGTAATGAAATGATCAATAGTTGATTCTGCAGTACTGGTAACTCTAGTAGGAGTATTAATCGTATACTGCATATTATTCATTTGAGGAATTTATCAATTTATTTTTCTTTTTGTAATTTTTCACCATGTCAATATTGAAATACCACCAATAACTAAATTTGTATTGGACTTCAGCAGTGTGTTTACAAACTCATTTAATTTATCACATAATATTTCAAAATTAACTGACGGTGTTCTATAAATTACTCCAATTATATATTTCAATTTAATTGCTCTTAACCTCAATAACACATGACTTAAAGATTTTGTCCTCATTTAATGCATTTATAGAGTTGAGCGATATTCGCTCAAAATACATACTTTCATTAGAACTTGCACCTTTGCTATTTTGCTGCATCTTCAGTGGTACAGATGAAACAACATTGGGGTCTATAGTGTAAATGCCATCCACAGTATAATATTGACATACAAGCGAAGCCCAGCCATTTTGTTTGCCAACCAAGCTATCCTAGTAGTCGTAATGCAGACAGCTTTGTGGTAATCAAATAGACAATTTTAATATTTTCTATCGATTAAATGTGCAACAGAAGTAAACTGCCATGATATCTAGTGGATAAATGACATAGCTTTGCATTACAACCACTAGGATTGCTAGGGTCAGCCAGTAAGCATTTTTCTCAAGAGTAAGCTTCACGACTGTGTAGTAGTATACAAAAGTAAGCTTATATTTTAGACTGTGTACATTATTGACACAGTATGGCATGGAAGTATGCTGTTGTATTTAATATAGTTCCTAAAATAGATTACTTTGTTTAAGGTGGCATACCTGGAGGACACTGATACAAAACCAGACAAGTCAGAAGATAAAATTTCAACGCTGTTTAAGTCTGAGAAAACAGAGGAACTTGTTGAAACTGACACAGAAAAGAAAATGTTTGACAAATTTTGCTGTAGAGATTCAACAAATAGCAGTGATTCAGTGAAAAGGAGAACTAATACTGTAAGTGAGCTTTTTAACTTAACATCACATATAGATAAACACACCAGTGAAAAATCTTTCAAATGTACTCAGTGTCTATATACAACGGCTCATGAGTACCAATTAAAAATACATCTGAGGACACACACTGGAGATAAACCCTTCAAATGTGACCATTGCCCTTATGCAGCCATAGAGAAAGGCAATTTAACCAGACATATGGCTAGACACTCTGGGGTGAAACCTTTCAAATGTATCCATTGTCCTTATGCAGCCCTAGAGAAGGGCAGTTTAAAAAAACATATGTCTAGACATTCTGGAGAGAAACCTTTCAAATGTATCCATTGCCCTTATGCAGCAATAGAAAAAGGCGATTTAACAAAACATATGGCCAGACACTCTGGAGTGAAACCTTTCAAATGTATCCATTGCCCTTATGCAGCCCTAAAGAAGGCCCATTTAATAAGACATATGGCAAGACACTCTGGGGTGAAACCTTTTAAATGTATCCATTGTCCTTATGCAGCCCCCCGGAAGGACAGCTTAACATCACATATGGTTAAACACACTGAGAAAAATCTTTCAAATGTACTCAGCTTCAATTTACAACTGCTCGGAAGAATAACTTAAAATGTCTAATGACTACACATACTGGAGATAAACTCTTCAAATGTATCCATTGTCCTTTTGCAGCCATAAAGAATTCCAGATTAACAGCACATATTTGTAGCCACACTGGGGCAAAACCTTTTAAATGTACTCAGTGTCTACATACAACGGCATAATTAACACTGGAGATACCCCCTTAAAATGTATCCATTGCCCTTATGCAGTCCTAGAGAAGACCCATTTAACGTCACATATGTAGACACTCACTAGAAGGGTTTACTCCACCCTTCAAATGTATTCATTGTCCTTATGCAGCCCTCCGGAAGGGTAGCTTAACATCACAATGGTTAAACACGCTGGAGAAAAATCTTTCAAATGTACTTCAGAAGGCCAGTTCAACAGCATATATAGCAACCCACTTTGGTGAGAAACCTTTCAGATATACCTAGTGCATTTATATGCAACTGCTCATAAAAATGAATAAAACAGACATATGAGAATAATGATTTATTCCTTTAAATTCTCAACAAATAAACACTGTACAATCTCAGGAATAAAACTGGCCACAGTTTCCAGTAATGGTGGCTAGTGACAAAATTAACAGAAAATGATTAACAAACAAATTAAATCTTTTGAGTCCAACTATAGTTATAATAATTAAATAGTTTTTTAATAAGCATAATACGTGTTGGTACATATTCAGTACAAGTAAACATCACACAACACAAATTTATTACAATATAAGTACAAAATGCACAAGTATATTACAATTCAAGTACAAAATGCACAAATATTATGGTGATCGATTTCGGTGAGCGTGGTTCACCGAAATCGATCACCATAATATTTGTGCATTTAGTACTTTTATTGTAATATATTTGTGCATTTTGTGCTTATATTGTAATAAATTTGTGTTCTGTGACGTTTACTTGTACTGTTAAAATAATTATCTCTCATTTCTGTGGCGCCTACTAGTATAATAAGACATGTCTAAAAGCGTAATTATTGCTAATAACAAACTAAAAAAGAAAATTTAAAACCCATTCAAAAACCCAAGTCTTGCATTGTAAATAACCATTGTTTTAATGTTATGCCTAAAAGTGTATTGTTATTGCAAATTTTAATTTCAATCTGTAATTTATGAAACAATTTACGGCCAGTGTACTGAAAAGATTGCCTAAAAGACGTTTTATTAACTTTAGGCAACTTAAATACTCTTTTATAATTACTCCTTGTGCTGTGTAGACGTTCACTGGTACCAGTATTTCTACTTCTAACATAAAACAGTTTTAATGCTTTGTATACAAAAAGATGCTGAATTGGCAGTAATTTTAATTAAATGAAGAGAGGAAAGGAACCTTCCGACATTCTCTTATTCACACTTGTTTTGCAGATTTTAATGCTAATTCTGCTTACCATATCATCGGTAGAGATAAAGTGATGTGATGAGATAGCATAGTAGAACTCCTATCAACAAAAACATTTTCAAAATTCTAGTGTTTTAAATGTGTCTAATTGTCTGATATGACCAGCTGTGGCATCCTATACTCAGAAATGTCATCTACAACAATTAAAATCTCTATTAGACAAGAATAAGAACTCTTTATTCCATTGATCTTTGCAATAAAGAAATAGGACACGTCAAATAACAATGCATTAAGACACACTTTCAACTTAATTTCTACAACTAAAAACAACTACAGTAACTAAAAACACAGTTAAAACTACAGTCCTAAAAACAACTAAAATTATAGTACATTTAAGTTTGTATATTAAAAATTCACATCAAAATTACAATTGAGAAATTCATTTATATGATAAAAAGGGTGCTGTACTAGCCAATTATAAATATTATTTTTAAAGAGTTTAAAACTCACAGTTCTTGCACTATCAGGCAGCTTATTAAAGAAACGAATACAGTTGAGTTTGAGAGATGTGCCAGTTTTGGCCAATCTATGAGGAAGATTGGCCATGTTACTTGTGGCGGGCAACATGTGTCTGGGATTGTCAAAGGATTATTTATATTGGAGCATATTACTCTCGTTCATCTTAATATAAACTGTCAATTTGTGGTCAGCGGTTTTATGTCCAAGAAATAAATTGAACATTTATTATTAGTATGACTGATTGAAAAAGGTTAATATGACTAAATTTTCTTTTTGTGAAATGATTCTCATTATTTTTGTAACACTTGCCATTTTTTCAGTTTTGATCAGCATAAGCAATTCATCAGATGTATGTTGATGATTTTTAAAACACACTTATGTTATTTAGCTGATTTCTGGTTGTTTCTTACTTTGAATTGTATGTATTTTGCTTTTAACGCCTTTGTGTAATTAATTGGCATAGGTGTCAAGAGGCATTTGAATTTTATTTTCAACATCACTGACACTGAGACCCTTACCTCTTGATGTCATCTCTTTCTTGCTTAGAAGAGGGCAGTTTCTAGTTCGGTTTTCCCTGATTGTTCTGCTTGCTCTGAAACAAATTTCAAAAAGCTCTTTCAGTAATTCGTAGCTAGTACAAATATTGTCAAAGAACAACTCATAGCTTGGAGGGTCTTCAATAACAATCTTAAGAGAGATTCTATAACTCTTGTTCTTAAACTTATATTTTCCTCTGAGCCAGTTTCTTTCCCACAGTACAAATAAAAATTATAGCAATATTCCCTAACACCACACAAGGCCCAAAATTTGTAACCGAAACATACAGGTTTGCCTCGGATAAATTGTTTCTGCCTGTTACAACCAAAATGTTAAAAAAAATCATTTCATCCACTGCAGTTTTATTTTTAAACACACCAAACTGTGCAAACGATTTTCTCATTGATTCAATTAGAGGCCGAACTTTAAATCCCTTGTCATAATTTGTAACATTATTCTGAAGTGGATATATTATTTTATTTGTGTAAATCTGTTCCTTGGCATAGCACCTGTTACAAGTGGCAAACCTAAATCTTCAGAATTACTCCAATAATGACTTACATGTGGTAAAGTATTGTCAAATCCAGTAAAGAGCAATACTCCAATAAATAGTTTTAGATCTTCAACAGTAAATGGAAAAGTTTAGTCGTTTTTGTTTCACTAGCATATCTCAGAGTTTCTTCTACAATGTCATTCATTATATCTGAAGAAAATAGTGTTTCAAATTTTTCTAGAGGGGACTTATTGTGAAACTTATCTTTTATATAATTATATCAGGTCCAGTGTTATTTTATGAAGACTGGTAATTAGGTAAAGTTTTTTCCCAAATCCGGTCTACTTTACGTACCACATACGTACCGGATGTGTATTGGCTTACGAACCTTAGTAACTACCTTACTAGTAGGCCTAAATCTTTTATTAGGTGGAATTTTATTATGACTTCCATCACTTTACGTATTTTTTTTAGGCATAGGCTCGTGTATTCAGAAGTTGTATTAGGTCTATCAATAGTCTCCTCATATTTGCTTTCATAATGACACTGAGTAGGCCTAGAGTTTAGGTTATCATTATTTCTAATTCGATTCTGTCTGATACTTCATCTACCTCTGCATCATCAGTAGCTTCTTCATTTATGTTTTCTTCATCTGTAACACAATCTACATCATCCGGTGGCAAGACAACAATGTTAGTAGACTCAGAAGTTTGATAACTTTCTTCAAGTTCACCATGTAAATCGAGCATTTCCTCAACTGTCATATGTGATGTACTAGCCATTATTTACACACTCATTAGCTGTACAAATTATAAACAACAAATAACATATAACCATTCAAGTCTTCTTTCCCAATAAACAAGATAGCTGCTGCTCATGATTCATAAGTCAGCTGATGTATTTCTAGTTACCACTGTCCTATTTATATGACTGCTGTTTATAAACACAGCACTGTATTATTTATGTAAAACACTTACTGAAGAGTCCTTAATAACCAGTCATATGTTTATTTGAGATTCTATATAACATTTTGGTTATAAACATAATAAATTATTATTTTCATTACAAGTTACAAGAATTAAAATTTAGATACAAATATTTTCAAAAATTAGTTTAGAGTATGTATAGTTGATATATAAAAATTAAAACCTAAAAACTGTTGTTTAATACTTTATAAAATTAAAATTATACTTACTTAAAATTATGACAGTGGTAGAAAATGTGTGATCTCACAGCTTTTATGAAGTGCAGTTATACCACATTTTTCCACATACATTCAAACATTAACCCTACAAGTAATGATCATTTTTCTCCTCAGTGATAGCCCATTTTTCGCTGTCGCGTAGACTTATTTTGATAATTACATAATAAATTGAAACAATGCCTTATATATAACATGTTATATATCAAAATGTTCAAAATTGAATTCTATATAAGATGCAAAAATAAAATAAAAACTTACCTTAACTTTTTTTGAAGATATCACCGTGTAAGTATTATAAAACATTTTTTCCTAATTTTTTTTTCATTTTTGAGCTCCCACAGTTTTTTATAATAGGTTATTATAGAAATTCCAAGATATACAAAAGATTTCAAATTTCATACTGAAAAGAATGATATAACAATAGCTCTTATGTACAAAAAAGTGATTATTATAGCACGACAAAACAAAAAATGGTAAAGTCAGAAAATGTAGAAATATGTGACTTCATGTAAATAAATTTTCCTTTCCATATTTTCCGAACATTACGAAAATGAAACGGCATAGAGGAATGATAAATATAACTATTCTGCTTTAGTTTAGTATAAAAAATAACCGGATCGGACTATAAATAGTGATGGTAGGGCGCGTTTATGAAACGACACGCTCCGTGTCGTTATCACTACACACGGGCGTAATAACGACACGGACCGTGTCGTTATCACTTAGAGGGTTAAAGAACTCAAAAGTATCAGTGCAAATTGCTCTAGACAGTGCTTCAGATTGGTTTCAGGCTAATGGATTTCTCTTAAATGAAGATGAAACCCAAAATATTATTTTTACTTTAAAGACACTTGATAGAAATTTTGAACTTAAAAATTATGCTGATGAAGTAAAAATATTTGGTGTCCACGTTGATAAAACATTGACATGGAGCTCCCATATTGAATATGTTAGTTCAAAACTGTCAAGAGTCATATTTTTTATTAAAAGGATCACTAGCTGTGTAGAGATAAAATATATTAAATTTGCCTATTTTTTATATTTTCAATCTATCTATAGATACAGATTAATTTTTATGGGAACTGTCGAAAAAATAACGAAATTTTAATACTACAAAAAAAGATCATAAGGATTATGTCTGGGGCAGACTGTGTTGGTCACTGTTAAACAGTCGTTAATATATACATATTTGATTTGGTGCTATATATTATTATTAAAAATCCTGATGCTTTTAAAAGTGCTACTCATAATTATAAGATTAGAAGTAAAGCAAATGGGCTTACTTCAATTGATTTTTGTAGATTAGGCAAATTAGTGAATAGGCATTATGTAGTAGTTCTTAAAATTTACAATAAATTATCTGACTTAATCAATAGATATGAAAAAAAGGTTTTTATAATAAGTTTATAATTGGCTTCTAAGAAATCTTTTTTTATACAATAGAAGACGAGTTTTTTAACACATCACAAACTAACCTCTGAACATTAAAAAAAAAAGAACTGCATATAAATTGTTTTAATAATAATGTAGAGTATTATATATGATTATTCTTGACTTAGCTCTTGAGCTGTTATGTATGACTTTGTCAATGAATGGAAAGTTTGTGTGACAGTAAAATTATATTTATTTTATTTTATTATTTATTTATACATTGCTCTTTCATTGGTTTTGTATAAAACCATTAACAAAGCAACTGGTCAATAGTTGGTTATCTCAGGTATATTTTCTTTCTCGAAAGGTTGAGCATCACAACATCTCATGTTTGGCAGGGTTGAAAGGTCCATGTGTTGGATGATCTCGGCTAAGGTTGTCTTCGCCTTTCCTATGTCTTCCTTCTTCACCAGGAGGGAAGGATGTGGTGCATCCCCTTTTAAATCTAGACCAATCTTCTAGATGCTTCTTGCATGAAGAAGAATATGCCGTAGTTTTCAACGCTCATAGCGCTGATGGAGCATACATCTTTTTAAATTCTCTGACCATGTTAATGAATGCAGCATGCAAAAAAAATAGAAATCCAGACCTACAAGAAAAGGAAAATATGATGTCACAGATTAGGAAGCTGAAAGACTAAAAGATTTATATCTTGATTGTCTCGAAAGGTATCATACTACAGGAAGTGACATAAATAAAAGAGACACAGCTCTAACTAAGAAAAATTATATTTTTATTTACTTTAGACTACAAATTAGAAAGAGCATAAAAAAAGAACATTAGAGCATCAACTGATCACATAAACTGGGCTGAGAATAAATCTAAAGCTGTGTGGCAGATTGTAAACAGCGAAAGAAAGATTATGGATAAAGGCAAAGAACAACTGAAACTAAAAATAGAAGGAAAGGAAACAGCCAACCCAAGTGAGATTGCGGAGAATCTTAGCAAGTTCTTCATCAACATGACACAACAGACCCTAGAAGTCAACACGCAACAACAAAAATTCAAAATAAAATTAACTAAAGACCACCAGCACCAGCATGTTTGGCAGCATAACATGGGTCTACCATGGTGAAGCTGCACCATCCATTTTTGACATAAAGTATTGAGGTGGGCACCTTCCTCTTGAAGCTCACGCAAGAAAAAAAGACAGTTTGGAGTCTGGCTTTTGGTGACGTAGCAGACTGGCAATTTCAAAGGAAAATCAAGAAACACAGACCCAGTGCAGCTAGCTACTTCTGGAGAGGGGTTGCTAGGTTGTCAGTATTGAGCAGAAATTCAGCATGGTCAAGAAATCTGTGAAAATTGTCAATGCTAAAGACCACAGCTGAACACTATAGATCATATATGAAAGAATCTTTCCTTTCTTCTGGGGATAGAGTACATGAGGCAAAAGCAATAGGCTGTCAAACACCATCAAATTCTTAAGACAGCACCGCAGCAATGTCCGTGCAGGAGGTATCAGTTTGTAATATGAACTTAGCTGGAACTCCGACATCTGCAGAGCTGGAGGCTGCATAATGGCGCCTTCAAAGTATCAAAGGATGTCTGCTGAGCTTTCTCACACACAAACTTGAGGTTAAATGTACATTTGAAGTTAAATGTAAGAAAGGATCATGAAAGTTCCTAACTTTTGCCTCAATAAATATTTTCATTCGTTCAAAACTATGCACCCTTCTTCAATTAATTCAAATCAACATTTCTTTATTCAATACTGTTACATATGCACAGGAATAGTGTCTTATGTCTAAAAATT
>JAQJVL010008341.1:0-20118 GCA_035578905.1 Stictocephala bisonia
TATTTTAATGCTAGGTGGCACCACTGTACAATGCGACTAACAGCCTTATCATTCTCCACACTTGTGCCACCTCGCTCGTATAATTTTGTTATTTTTCTTCCCATTGTATGTCTATATTTTTAAAAATAACATATTACTTTAGATACATCCCTCTTTCGTATAGTAAATATTTTATTATTTGAAAATCCATTTTTATAAAGAATCTAAATAATATAAAGCGTCACCCCGCCCCCCAGCACACATTTCAGACTTATTAAACCATTATAACACATCGAGCACTATCACCCAAGTATAAACAAACGTCGACGTAAACAGCATAGTGCACTAGACACTGTCTTCAGTCCCTTTGTCACGCATGAGCAGCCAAGTATGATTGTTGTTGCTGGATATCGCGTAGTAGCCAGTCATCAACCCCCAGCACACATTACAGATTTACTAAGCCATTACAACAAATTGTACACTATCACAAAGTGTAAAGCAGCCGTCGACGTCACAGTGTACAAGACACTGTCTTCAGTCTGTTTGTCCAGTATGAGCAGTAATGTAGCATTGTTGTTACTGGATGTCACGTGGTAGGCGGTCATCAACTCCCAGCACACATTACAGATTTACTAAGCCATTACAACACATTGTACACTATCACCCAAGTGTAAAGCAGCCGTCGACGTCACAGTGTACAAGACACTGTCTTCAGTCTGTTTGTCCAGTATGAGCAGTAAAGTAGCATTGTTGTTACTGGATGTCGCGTGATAGGCGGTCATCAACTCCCAGCACACATTACAGATTTACTAAGCCATTACAACACATTGTACACTATCACCCAAGTGTAAACCAGCCGTCGACGTCACAGTGTACAAGACACTGTCTTCAGTCTGTTTGTCCAGTATGAGCAGTACTGTTGTTACTGGACGTCGCGTGGTAGGCGGTCATCAACTCCCAGCACACATTACAGATTTACTAAGCCATTACAACACATTGTACACTATCACCCAAGTGTAAACCAGCCGTCGACGTCACAGTGTACAAGACACTGTCTTCAGTCTGTTTGTCCAGTATGAGCAGTAAAGTAGCATTGTTGTTACTGGATGTCGCGTGATAGGTGGTCATCAACCCCCAGCACACATTACAGATTTACTAAGCCATTACAACACGCTGTACACTATCACCCAAGTGTAAACCAGCCGTCGACGTCACAGTGTACAAGACACTTTCTTCAGTCTGTTTGTCCAGTATGAGCAGTACTGTTGTTACTGGACGTCGCGTGGTAGGTGGTCATCAACCCCCAGCACACATTACAGATTTACTAAGCCATTACAACACATTGTACGCTATCGCTCCATTGTAAACGGCCGTCAACGGTTAAGTGTACTTAAATAATAGATGCACGCGAGTCGTAAAGGGACGGCAAGTCACTTAGTGATTAAATTATAACTGGTTTGTATATAGACTAATTAATAGAACGTTAGGGCTCTAGTTTAGTGAAAGGATAACCCTCTTCACCTACTATTCACAGTGCTAAAAAATCGTAATACTCTTTTCAAGAGCATTTCATTTTTAATTGTTGAACGTTTCATCCTATACAAACTTAATTTTTTTTAATTTGAATAATTTATATTTAATTATTTTATTTACTTCTAGTATTTATTTGAATAAACGTATGTTGCCCCTGGCGTTTATTTAGAAGGAAAAACTTAATTTTTTCCCATTGAGTGTTTATTATTTTTTATACAAAATGCAATTATTTATATTAGGTATCAGAGTGAATACAATTCCAGCAATTGTTATGATGCTGCAATCAAAGTAGGCCTAGTCATGATTTATAATTGTTTGTTATTGTTTACTAAAGTGACACGATTTTTGTCAAAAGCGGATAGTAGTCATCTGAAACATTAACGTATTTTTAAAAGGTTCATGACACTTTCAATTACACAATTCCAATAGTTTTATTTTTTAATAATGAGGAAATTGTTTTAATAGAATAAAACATTAAATAATTGGAATTGTAAAGTTTATGTTTTAAATGATAGGTTAATTAAAGTTTTCCTGGGTTTTAGAGGTAGTTCATTTGAGCACCTGAATGATGGACTGCCACAAGAATCTGTTCTTGCTCCTCTTTTATTTAATGCATACTACTGATATTCCTGCCATAGAGTTCAGAAAATGAATATGTACAGATAATACTGCTCTTGCAACTCAACACGAGGAGTTGCAACAGTGTTCTCAAAACAGAAAGAGCACTTACACTATTAATAATTATTTTAAAACCTGGAAGCTAAAGCCCAATCCAACAAAGACAAAAGTAACCTGTTTTCACCTGAGTAATAGACTAGATTGTAAACAATTTATCATATTTTTCGATAGTGTTAAGCTGAAACACAATGAGCATCCACAGTACTTGAAAGTCAATTTACATCGATTTTTCTGTTTTAAAGGTCACCTACAGAAAGCAGCAGCTAAAGTAAGGACCAGAACTAACATTGTCAGTAACTTGCTGGATCATCGTGGGGAGCCAGAGCACAAACCATGCGTATTACAGCTATGTCTATGGTTAACGCCTCTGCTGAATATTGTGCTCCTGTGTAGCTTAATAATACACATTTACCGGAGATTGATATACAACTAAATAGGGCGAAGAGGGATACAAGATGCAAAGAGGCCTTGCATCTTGTATCCCTCATAAACTATTATGATATCCCTCATATCCCTATATCATATGGTATCCCTCATAATAGTTATAAACTATTATGAGAGTTCAAAAATATCCTTTCTACTCCCAATCTCCCTATATTGCAAGATATCACTCGACATTAACGGAGGGCGACTAACCATCTCTTCGACTAGCGTTTTTTCCTCAAACCCAGTTAACCTCAAACGAATTTTCGTCGAAAACCAACTGGGTGTTTGTTAGCCTGGGATATTTTTGACTGTTGAAACAAATTTTCTGGCATCGGTGGAGTGAACCTTCCTCGTAGGGGTGGGTTATGTCGAGTCGCTGTCGCACGGGTGTGTGAACATGCAACTACTGGTTGTATAAGTGGGGAATGGCAAATTATCAGTAATGTGATTGTGGGGTCGAAGTTAAAACTATGGTTAAAACATATTCAATGCTTGCACATTTCGTTCAGGTAGGCTTAGCTGGTGTTCATTTAATGGGAAAAGCATGTGTTGAATGTTTACGAAACCTGGATTTAGCTCCGTGACGGGAGATCAATATTAAGTATTAAGACACAAGTACTGCGAACTGTTTATTTTATTTTTAGATATTGTTTATTAGTCTGAGTTTTATTTTTTTTATTACTTTGGCAGCTGACTTTGAAAGTCATTCTATATATATTTTGATAAGAAGTATTTAATATAAAACCACATAAATTAGTTCTCGATTTTGCTTGTTCTGAGCGGGACACCTCACCTTACAAACTAAGCTGCAACTGGCCACCATATTCCCGCACTACTGAAAGTGTTATGCAGTCGTATGTGTGTACGTGTTTGCATGCACGCATGTGTGGTGTTGTGGGGGTGACGAAGTCGAAGAAATAGCTTGTGATATGGTCGTATGGCTTTGTGTGATCACCAATACTCTAGTTGTAGTTGTATGTAATAATGAGTGCGTTACACAAACATCACGAGATTTTTTTTCAGTAGAGCGCCTGATGTAACAAATATGTTCCAATTAAACAATAAAATATTATTGTTTAATTGCTTGACACCTATATTTTTGCTATCTAGATTAAACTTACCTACTAATATACAGAAACGTGGTTAGCCTACAACGTGAAGAACACAAGACCTTCAATCTTATTCGGTATTTTTATTGTTTCAATAACAAAAAAGAAAAGTAAAATTATTAAAAGTAAATTGTGTTATTGCAGTTAGTAGTGGTACCTTTAAATAAACCAATCGCCAAGTGACAAACTTGTTCTGCAGTAGGGTGAGCTTAGCGAAGGGGACAACACAGGCCACAGACCAAGGTATTACAATGAAGGCGGGGAGGTTACGGGTTTGTGGTGGCGGGTGAACCTCCCACCCTCCCTCCCACCGATCCCTGTCAGTGGCACGCGGTTACCTAATTGCTCTCTTATTTTTGAAATATAATGAAAATGGCATTGTTTTACCACGCTATTGTATTTCAACTGTAATTTAGTTAGCTGTCTATTACATACATATAATTAGATTTTCCATAGCTAAGCGGCTAAAATATTAATATATCCTAAATATTTTTGATTAAATTAACTAGGAAATTGTTGAACAATGAAATTGTTAATTTATTGTATAAACTTGATAGTCATATTAACCTCCAATCTAAAGTTAGTATATTGAAAATGCAATGAAACAATAACTTCTTATATCAATTTGCGAACTAAAAGGTGTTATCCATCCTTTATGTTGTTGCTTCCAACATTTATTTGAAGGTTAAATATCATTAGTAATGACAGTGTGGTAGTAGTGTAAAATGGCTTTATAACTTTATAATATAAAGTTAAAAGTTAGGGCTACTTACGTATTTTTAGGATGTAATAAAATTAAAAACTGAGTACCCTTAACATTTTTATTAAAATTGATTCATACAACATGTTCCAAATATCTAGAAAATAACCATAAAGTTGAAACATGTTAATTTTAAGGGTACTCAGTTTTTAATTGTATTACATCTAAAGTTATATATATATATATATAAACTTTAAGGGATTCAATATTAGCTTAAAATTCAGGTATTTTTTATACCAATAAACTCTCTTTGGTAGTAAATTCTATTTTTAATGAATTTTAAGGTACATTACTTACTCTTATTTTATGGATATTTTTAACTACATTATGTCCATTCCGATATAATTCGCGTTTCTTCAAAACATGATAGTGTCTCTGTTGTTTAAATAAAATATTTTTAAAAGCATATTTCCTCTCTGTGTTTTCTAATTGTAATAGATAGTATTTTAGTTACGTTTAATTTCCTGGGAATATTTCTTTCTATTACTACTGTAAACCCAATTTTTTGTAGGAGTTGTTTAATTGATCAGCGCGGCTTAGCTACAATGTGATTAATATTACTTGTGTTTTATCGTGTAGTTTAGTTTTATAAGTTATAATTCATTATTTGTATACAATATCTATACAATTTTTAATCACTATTACGTTGATTAATTACAGTGCGAATAGATTACTTTACGTTTTTAGTCTACACTTAAGAAGTCCGTGTAAATTCTATTTATATAAAATAAATTGATAATGGGCGATTAAAATAAAAGTAAGATTGATACTCAAAGCAATCTTTGCTGTGTATATGATTGCCTTACAATCTTTGCTGTGTATATGATTGCCTTACAATCTTTGCTGTGTATATGATTGCCTTACAATCTTTGCTGTGTATATGATTGCCTTACAATCGTTGCTGTGTATATGATTGCCTTACAATCTTTGCTGTGTATATGATTGCCTTACAATCTTTGCTGTGTATATGATTGCCTTACAATCGTTGCTGTGTATATGATTGCCTTACAATCTTTGCTGTGTATATTATTGCCTTACAATCTTTGCTGTGTATATGATTGCCTTACAATCTTTGCTGTGTATATGATTGCCTTACAATCTTTGCTGTGTATATGATTGCCTTACAATCTTTGCTGTGTATATGATTGCCTTACAATCTTTGCTGTGTATATGATTGCCTTACAATCTTTGCTGTGTATATGATTGCCTTACAATCTTTGCTGTGTATATGATTGCCTTACAATCTTTGCTGTGTATATGATTGCCTTACAATCTTTGCTGTGTATATAATTGCCTTACAATCTTTGCTGTGTATATGATTGCCTTACAATCTTTGCTGTGTATATGATTGCCTTACAATCTTTGCTGTGTATATGATTGCCTTACAATCTTTGCTGTGTATATGATTGCCTTACAATCTTTGCTGTGTATATTATTGCCTTACAATCTTTGCTGTGTATATGATTGCCTTACAATCTTTGCTGTGTATATTATTGCCTTACAATCTTTGCTGTGTATATGATTGCCTTACAGTCTTTGCTGTGTATATGATTGCCTTACAATCTTTTCTGTGTATATGATTGCCTTACAATCTTTGCTGTGTATATGATTGCCTTACAATCTTTGCTGTGTATATGATTGCCTTACAATCTTTGCTGTGTATATGATTGCCTTACAATCTTTGCTGTGTATATGATTGCCTTACAATCTTTGCTGTGTATATGATTGCCTTACAATCTTTGCTGTGTATATGATTGCCTTACAAAAGCAATTTTTTTTTATATGTATATTATAAAAGAAACCAGGGTTTTTTATTTGGCAATAATTATTTAAACGTTGATAAAAAAATGTCATGTGACGTATAAATACATAAAAGTGTATGCACAATGCAATGTATTATTTTTCAATGCTACTAAGATAATCAAAGCAATGCTTGATTTAACGATAACGTTCAAGTATTTACATACTACAGTTAGGCATAAATAAAATATGTAAAAATTGTGCTCTAATATAATTCAAATTGATGCAAAAATAAACGTACTATTTATAGTATCCATACATCAACGTAAATAAATCAGGGTGTCCTAAGTCAATAACACAATAACTGGTATTGAACAAGTGTTGTGGCTTACCTTATAATGATAATGAGAAAACCGTCCATTTGATCATGCGTTGATTATAATTATTTTCTTCGATGTTAAACCTCAAGTTGGTTTATGTGAGGAACTACAGTTAAATGATTAAACATTTCGGGCAAGTTTATATGACTGAAATTAATCACTACAGAGTGTGAGCTACTAAGGGGATGATAGTTTTGATTAAACGGAAAAGCTGTGTAGTAGTTCATAATTTGAAAGAGAAGAGATCTTGGGGCTGAGATTGTAGCCAGTGAGGTTGGAAAGATAATCAATACCGCTCTCTATGTCAAGACTGTGTCACCACAGCTCAGAACTCCGGCACAGCACCCTGGACAAGCTAAGTTTTCTGACATACTACATAAGTCTGCTGATACCCTACACAGTGCATCCTAGACAAACTATGTCATCTTACATACTAACACAGTAATTAACAGATTTCCAACCCAGTAAGTACACCCTGAACGATTTATGTCTTTTAAAATACTAACACATC
The DNA here is from genome assembly GCA_035578905.1 of Stictocephala bisonia. Taxonomy (NCBI): domain Eukaryota; kingdom Metazoa; phylum Arthropoda; class Insecta; order Hemiptera; family Membracidae; genus Stictocephala; species Stictocephala bisonia. The sequence goes on from JAQJVL010008341.1 coordinate 7,117, forward strand.
AATCAACAGATCTCCAACCCAGTAAATAAACCAAGAACGACCTAGGTCTTATGACTTACTAACACATCAATCTTCAGCTCTCTAACTAAGTACACCTTGAAAGAATTATGTCATCTGACATACTAACACAACAATTAACAGATCTCCAACCCAGTAACCACAACCTGAACGACCTATGTCTTCTGACATACTAACACATCAATCAACAGATCTCCAACCCAGTAAATACACCCAGAATGGCCTATGTCTTCTAAAATACAAGCACAACAATTAACAGATCTCCAGCACAGTAAGTACACCCTGAACGACCGATGGCTTCTGACATACTAACACAACAATTAACAGATCTCCAACCCAGCAAGTACACCCTGAACGACCGATGGCTTCTGACATACTAACACAACAATTAACAGATCTCCAACCCAGCAAGTACACCCTGAACGACCGATGGCTTCTGACATACTAACACAACAATTAACAGATCTCCAACCCAGCAAGTACACCCTGAACGACCGATGGCTTCTGACATACTAACACAACAATTAACAGATCTCCAACCCAGCAAGTACACCCTGAACGACCGATGGCTTCTGACATACTAACACAACAATTAACAGATCTCCAACCCAGCAAGTACACCCTGAACGACCTATGGCTTCTGACATACTAACACAACAATTAACAGATCTCCAACCCAGTAAGTACATCCTGAACGACCTATGTCATCTGACATACTAACACATAAATTAACAGATCTCCAACCCAGTAAGTACATCCTGAACGACCGATGGCTTCTGACATACTAACACAACAATTAACAGATCTCCAACCCAGCAAGTACACCCTGAACGACCTATGGCTTCTGACATACTAACACAACAATTAACAGATCTCCAACCCAGTAAGTACATCCTGAACGACCTATGTCATCTGACATACTAACACAACAATTAACAGATCTCCAACCCAGTAACCACAACCTGAACAACCTATGTCTTCTGACATACTTACACATCAATTAACAGATCTCCAACCCAGTAAATACACCCAGAACGACCTATGTCTTCTGACATACTAACACAACAATTAACAGATCTCCAACCCAGTAAGTACATCCTGAACGACCTATGTCATCTGACATACTAACACAACAATTAACAGATCTCCAACCCAGTAACTACACCCTGAACGACCTATGTCTTCTGACATACTAACACAACAATTAACAGATCTCCAACCCAGTAAGTACATCCTGAACGACCTATGTCTTCTGACATACTAACACAACAATTAACAGATCTCCAACCCAGTAACTACACCCTGAACGACCTATGTCTTCTGACATACTAACACAACAATTAACAGATCTCCAACCCAGTAAGTACATCCTGAACGACCTATGTCTTCTGACATACTAACACAACAATTAACAGATCTCCAACCCAGTTACTACACCCTGAACGACCTATGTCTTCTGACATACTAACACAACAATTAACAGATCTCCAACCTAGTAAGTACACCCTGAACGACCTATATCTTCTGACATACTAACACAACAATTAACAGATCTCCAACCCAGTAAGTACATCCTGAACGACCTATGTCTTCTGACATACTAATACATCAATCAACTGATCTCCAACCCAGTAAGTACACCCTGAACGACCTATATCTTCTGACATACTAACACAACAATTAACAGATCTCCAACCCAGTAAGTACACCCTGAACGACCTATATCTTCTGACATACTAACACAACAATTAACAGATCTCCAACCCAGTAAGTACACCCTGAACGACCTATATCTTCTGACATACTAACACAACAATTAACAGATCTCCAACCCAGTAAGTACACCCTGAACGACCTATGTCTTCTGACATACTAACACAACAATTAACAGATCTCCAACCTAGTAAGTACACCCTGAACGACCTATGTCTTCTGACATACTAACACAACAATTAACAGATCTCCAACCCAGTAAGTACATCCTGAACGACCTATGTCATCTGACATACTAACACATAAATTAACAGATCTCCAACCCAGTAAGTACATCCTGAACGACCGATGGCTTCTGACATACTAACACAACAATTAACAGATCTCCAACCCAGCAAGTACACCCTGAACGACCTATGGCTTCTGACATACTAACACAACAATTAACAGATCTCCAACCCAGTAAGTACATCCTGAACGACCTATGTCATCTGACATACTAACACAACAATTAACAGATCTCCAACCCAGTAAGTACACCCTGAACAACCTATGTCTTCTGACATACTAACACAACAATTAACAGATCTCCAACCCAGTAAGTACACCCTGAACGACCTATGTCTTCTGACATACTAACACAACAATTAACAGATCTCCAACCCAGTAAGTACATCCTGAACGACCTATGTCATCTGACATACTAACACAACAATTAACAGATCTCCAACCCAGTAACTACACCCTGAACGACCTATGTCTTCTGACATACTAACACAACAATTAACAGATCTCCAACCCAGTAAGTACATCCTGAACGACCTATGTCTTCTGACATACTAACACAACAATTAACAGATCTCCAACCCAGTAAGTACACCCTGAACGACCTATGTCTTCTGACATACTAACACAACAATTAACAGATCTCCAACCCAGTAAGTACATCCTGAACGACCTATGGCTTCTGACATACTAACACAACAATTAACAGATCTCCAACCCAGTTACTACACCCTGAACGACCTATGTCTTCTGACATACTAACACAACAATTAACAGATCTCCAACCTAGTAAGTACACCCTGAACGACCTATATCTTCTGACATACTAACACAACAATTAACAGATCTCCAACCCAGTAAGTACATCCTGAACGACCTATGTCTTCTGACATACTAATACATCAATCAACTGATCTCCAACCCAGTAAGTACACCCTGAACGACCTATATCTTCTGACATACTAATACAACAATTAACAGATCTCCAACCCAGTAAGTACACCCTGAACGACCTATATCTTCTGACATACTAACACAACAATTAACAGATCTCCAACCCAGTAAGTACACCCTGAACGACCTATATCTTCTGACATACTAACACAACAATTAACAGATCTCCAACCCAGTAAGTAAACCCTAAACGACCTATGTCTTCTGACATACTAACACAACAATTAACAGATCTCCAACCCAGTAAGTACACCCTGAACGACCTATGTCTTCTGACATACTAACACAACAATTAACAGATCTCCAACCCAGTAAGTACACCCTGAACGACCTATGTCTTCTGACATACTAACACAACAATTAACAGATCTCCAACCCAGTAAGTACATCCTGAACGACCTATGTCTTCTGACATACTAATACATCAATCAACTGATCTCCAGCCCAGTAAGTACATCCTGAACGACCTATGTCTTCTGACATACTAACACAACAATTAACAGATCTCCAACCTAGTAAGTACACCCTGAACGACCTATGGCTTCTGACATACTAACACAACAATTAACAGATCTCCAACCCAGTAAGTACATCCTGAACGACCTAGGTCTTATGACTTACTAACACATCAATCTTCAGCTCTCTAACTAAGTACACCCTGAACGAATTATGTCATCTGACATACTAACACAACAATTAACAGATCTCCAACTCAGTAAGTATACCCTGAACGACATAAGTCTTCTGACATACTAACATCAATCTTCAGCTCTCTTACTAAGTACACCCTGAACGAACTATGTCATCTGACTCACAAACATCAATCTAGAGATCCTATCCCAGTACACCTTATACTATGTCATCTGAAAAACTAACAAATCAATCTAGAGCTCTCCAACACACTGCATTCTGAACGAACTATGTCATGTGACATATTAACAAATCAATCTAGAGCTCTCCATCACAGTACATTCTGAATGAACGATGTCATATTACATACTAACAAACCAATCTAGAGGTCTCCAACACACTGCATCCTGAACGAACTATGTCATGTTACATACTAACAAACCAATCTAGAGGTCTCCAACACAGTACATTCTGAATGAACGATGTCATATTACATACTAACAAACCAATCTAGAGGTCTCCAACACAGTTCAACCTGAACGAACTATGTATGTTATGTGGCATACTAACAAATCAATCTAGAGCTCTCCATCACAGTACATTCTGAATTGTGATGTTTTATTTATTTATTTTATTTTATTTATGAATTAACAGATTCATTACGTATGAAAAACTGTAATGATACCCACCCGCCCACCCATACAAGTGCAGTGGTAATGACCCACCCATATACGTACAGAGGTAATTTTTAAAACGACCCACCCGCCCGTTGTAATACCATTATATGTGTATGGGAGGGAGGGTGGGTCAATACTACTCTATGTGTAGGTCTATGGGAGGGTGGGTGGGTCAATACCACTATATGTGTATGGGAGGGAGGGTGAGTCAATACTACTGTATATGTATGGGAGGGAGGGTGGGTCAATACTACTGTATGTGTATAGGAGGGCGGGTGGGTCAATACCACTATTTGTGTATGTGAGGGAGGGTGAGTCAATACTACTGTATGTGTATGGGAGTTCGTGTGGGTCAATACTATTGTATGTGTATGGGAGGGCGGTGGGTCAATACCACTATATGTGTATGGGAGGGAGGGTGAGTCAATACTACTGTATGTGTATGGGAGGGTGGGTGGGTCAATACTATTGTATTTGTATGGGAGGGCGGTGAGTCAATACCACTATAAGTGAATGGGAGGGCGGGTGGGTCAATACTAACGAGCGTCGGTGTTGGTACGCGAAGCCTGCAGGGGTGTCCCCTAGTCTCTAATAAAGTTACTTAAGTCCTTTATTGTAGATATGACAGTTTTAGCAAATGGGGAAAATACTACTGTACGTGTATGGGTGGACGGGTGGGTCAATACCACTGGACGTGTATGGGTGGGCGGTTAGGTAATACCACTGTACGTGTATGAGTGGGCGGGTTTTTAGTACGGTGGGGTAGCTACAAGTTGCTAATCAAGTTGTATTGCAATACACTCTGGCATGACAATCAATCATGAATTTTTGCATGTGTACATATTGAGTTTGTAAAATAATAACAATATTCTCAAGACTAAATGTAGCATGAATATAAATTCAGTTCTAGACAGATTGGAAACTTCATCATCAAAACATCATGTTACATACTAACAAACCAATCTAGAGGTCTCCAACACAGTTCAACCTGAACGAACTATGTATGTTATGTGGCATACTAACAAATCAATCTAGAGCTCTCCAACACTGTACATCCTGAACGAACTATGTCATGTGACATATTAACAAATCAATATACAGATCTTCAGTACAGTTTATGTCATGTGACATACTAACAAATCAATCTAGAGCTCTCCAACATTGTACATCCTGAACGAACTATGTCATGTGACATATTAACAAATCAATATACAGATCTTCAGTACAGTTTATGTCATGTGACATACTAACAAATCAATCTAGAGCTCTCCAACACTGTACATCCTAAACGAACTATGTCATGTGACATACTAACAAACCAATCTAGAGCTCTCCAAAACTTTTATATCCTGAACGAACTAAGGCATGTGACATGCTAACAAATCATTTTGCTTCGTTTTAACACACATCTTGGGGGAAAATGTATCTAACATATCACATTATGTATGAGAACATATATTTGAATGTATAGTAAATCTTAGTACAATCACATTAAAATATTTATTAAATCGTACGTACATTATAATAAAAAACATAAATGAATCAGTAAGTCAGTCATTCAGAGACAAATTTTAAAGTGGTCAAATGGGAAAAACCTGCTGCATAGTTCAATTGTCACTAATAAAAAACATAAATGAATCAGTAAGTCAGTCATTCAGAGACAAATTTTAAAGTGGTCAAATGGGAAAAACCTGCTGAATGGTTCAATTGTCACTAATAAAAAACATAAATGAATCAGTAAGTCAGTCATTCAGAGACAAATTTTAAAGTGGTCAAAGGGAAAACCTGCTGAATGGTTCAATTGTCACTAATAAAAAACATAAATGAATCAGTAAGTCAGTCATTCAGAGACAAATTTTAAAGTGGTCAAATGGGAAAAACCTGCTGCATAGTTCAATTGTCACTAATAAAAAACATAAATGAATCAGTAAGTCAGTCATTCAGAGACAAATTTTAAAGTGGTCAAAGGGAAAAACCTGCTGAATGGTTCAATTGTCACTAATAAAAAACATAAATGAATCAGTAAGTCAGTCATTCAGAGACAAATGTTAAAGTGGTCAAAGGGAAAAACCCGCTGAATGGTTCAATTGTCACTAATAAAAAACATAAATGAATCAGTAAGTCAGTCATTCAGAGACAAATTTTAAAGTGGTCAAAGGGAAAAACCCGCTGAATGGTTCAATTGTCACTAATAAAAAACATAAATGAATCAGTAAGTCAGTCATTCAGAGACAAATGTTAAAGTGGTCAAAGGGAAAAACCCGCTGAATGGTTCAATTGTCACTAATAAAAAACATAAATGAATCAGTAAGTCAGTCATTCAGAGACAAATTTTAAAGTGGTCAAAGGGAAAAACCGGCTGAATGGTTCAATTGTCACTAATAAAAAACATAAATGAATCAGTAAGTCAGTCATTCAGAGACAAATTTTAAAGTGGTCAAAGGGAAAAACCCGCTGAATGGTTCAATTGTCACTAATCTTTTAATTAATTAACGATAGTTTTAAAAAATGTTTAGTCATTTTAAAATTGATCTTCTAGCTCTACAATATGTAACCATGCCTTAAAATACTATTTTGATCACATCTCAAAGATAAACCAATATAACAATAAATGTCAATTACCTTGTTACATTGCCCAAATCGTTGGGCCTCAGTGTGGAACTACCTACTTGTGCAGTTTTATGGAGTTATTCTGGAGCCCAACAACACTCTTTCGGGATCATTTCCTGGAATCCGGGTTAAGTACAGCATGAAATCTAAGTATGTTCCACTGCCATTACGTGTCTCACAGGTACTTCAATATTATTACATTTAAGGGTTCCATCCACTGTCATTACGTGTCTCACAGGTACTTCAATATTATTACATTTAAGGGTTCCAAATCCTATTAATTTTAAAAAGCCAAATTAGAATCTAACTAAGATAAGTGAGCACACAAATGTAATTATTTGTTAATAAATTTACGGTTCAAATAAATGGTCTTTAACAAATAAATTACAGAGAATAATCAGTAAATAATGTGATGTAACATTGAATAATTATCACACATTAAAATAACCTATTCACGTATTGATCAATATATTTGCAGATATTTGAAACTACTAGAATATTAAGAATAGAGTTTAGAACATGTCGGACTCTGTGATAAGAGTCGTCCTTAGGTAAATATTGAGCGAGAATGATACGTTTATTAATAAAATATATTATACAATACGCCAACGAGAGTAACGAACTCGACACAAACAACAATTGACAATGTCATAACCAACATTCCTGATGTTTCCGTATCTGTGGTCAATACAGCCTTATCTGATCCACTATGGCCAAGAGGCCATCATTAGTGATACTCATTTTAAAAGGGAGCCTAAAATTACAACAACAACAAAATAAGAGACACAAGGCCTAATAATATAATACTTTTAATGCTTTTCTCGCAAAAGAGGAGTGGTTATTCTTCAATTCCAACTTGTCTTTGGAAAATAAGTTCAATATGTTTAATGATTGTTTGACTGTTCATATTGACAGCTGTTGTCCTATGAAAACAATTAAAATTGGCAATGAAAAAGGATCAAACAAATGGACCACAAAAGGGATCCTGATCTTAAGGGACCGGCTAAAATTTTTCCCAGCAATTTACAAAACAATGAACATTTCAAATTATTTTTTAAGCAGTATAAAAATATTTACAGAAAAGTAATTCAAGCAGCCAAAGCATATGAGGTATCAAATACAATTTTACAATCAAATAATGTCTCCAAAACAGCTTGGGGCATTATAAATAACCAGTGGCGGCTGGCCCATAAGGACTCTAGGACGGAGTCCTCCCGTTCTTAAAGCAATAATAAATAAGAATATCAATCTGCCTGTGTCTGTTTTTAGAAATATTCGTTGTTACTGAAATGTATAACTAATATTAGTCATAAGAAATGTTTTTACAACGGTCATCATTGCAGCGATACAGCATGTTTTTATAGTAGGTAGTACGTAGGGACTCCGGAGAGATGAGTCTAAAAGCCCATATAAGCTATATGGCACTAACCAGCCAATCACAGGACTGCATCAGGCTGTAATGTCAAACCATAGTGCACATTGGGACTCCGTCTACAGTAGTTGGATTTATTACCGCCCCCTCCAGCAGAGCGCCACAATCCAGTAAATCAGTCAAATTTATTTGTCGTCTGAATCTTATAGGTTATGTTTGACGCGCCGTGCCGGTGTAATGTTTTGTTTGTTTAAATTTTTTAGATTAATGTTTAATAACTTTTGCTTTCAACAATGAATTCAGTGAGTAATATCAGTGCTAAGTATGCAGGACGTGAGGTGGTGAGTTATGAACACAGGCTAGAATTGAAAGCATTATGCCCACCAAGACCCGATTTAGCTATAATTCAAACACAGAAAGAATGCAAAAGTAGGAAAGGGTTTATTAGAAAATTTAATAAATCCATGTATGACTCTGCTGAGTGGTTGTGTGGATGTAATAAAAAGAATGCTTTTTTTTTGTTATTATTGTTTAGTTATGAATGTAAGTGACTCTGTTTGGACTGTCAATGGTGTTTCAGATATAAAGCATTTGTTAGTAAAAGTTAAAAAACACAAATCTAGTGAGAAACACATCAATGCTAGTATAGAATATGCTGTGCTAGGTAAAGTTAATATAGGTAGCCAATTAGACAGTGCTTATAGGTTAAATATACAAAAACATAATGAAGAAGTGGCAAACAATAGATATATTTTAAACAAATTAATTGATGCAGTGAAATTTTGTGGAATTTTTGAATTAGCTTTGCGAGGTCACAATGAACGTGACACATCAGACAATCCTGGAATTTTTAGAGGATTGATTAATCTAATGTCTGACATAGATGTCACGTTAAAACAACACATTGAAAGAACAAATAATCGGGTATTCCTGGGGCTATCTAAAACTATTCAAAATGATTTGCTTGACTCTATTTACTCAGTTTGTCATCAGCTGATTTGTGACGAAATTTCTAAGAGTGATTTTGTAGCAATACAAGCAGACGAGACGACAGACGTGGCTACTCTGTCACAATTGGTTTTTATTGTGCGGTATGAGTTGAATGGTCAAATAAATGAACGATTTATTACTTATGTAAATCCTAAGAGTTTAAATGCGGAGGGAATCAGTGACGCCATTTTTCGTGAGCTGGAGAAGCTTCGATTAGATAAAAAACCCGAAAAAGTAATAGCTCAGAGCTACGATGGCACTTCTACTATGAGTGGACCACATACAGGAGTGCAAGCTCGAGTGAGAGAAATATACAAAAACGCCCATTATGTACATTGCTATGCACACCAGTTAAATTTGATTGTAGAGAGATATGCCACACAAAATAAACAACTAAAAATATTTTTTAGTAATATTGAAGGGTTTTCATCTTTCTTTTCTCAATCCACCAAACGTACTAGTGTACTTGATAAAATCGTAAAGAAACGATTGCCTACAAATCCAGCAACTAGATGGAATTTTAAATCAAGGATTGTTGGCACAATACGCAAGTATAAAAGTGAAATTTATGAGTGTTTAGATAATATTGTGGATGACAATACCAATGATTACAACACAATCAATAAAGCCATTGGTTTACAAAACCTGCTTAATAATGATGACTTTAATTTTTGGCTTAACTTTTTTAATAACATTATGCCCCATGTAGATATACTTTACAGTGAGTTACAACATAGAAGTATTGATTGCATTAAAGCGCGCAAATACGTTGATGAGTTCAAATCAGCTGTTGAAACAATAAGGAACTCGCCTGACCTCGACTTACCGGCCGGAAGCTCAGTGGAATGCAGCCGCGACGAAGACTTATCGTCTGAACCCAGAACAAAACGAGCTCGCTTTAGTGATAGAAAAAACATTGTTGCTAAAGAAATATGTGATGTTATAACTACCGGTATAAATGATCGATTCAGTTTTTTGGATCACTTATCTGTTGGTGTACTTTTTGAGCCAACCTTATTTGCAAAACACAAAGAGACATTTCCGGAAAGTGAACTAGATACCGCCGTTAAATTGTTTGGATTTAATAAATTAGAGCTGCGACAAGAACTGTTAGTTATTTATAACAGAAATGATTTTAAAACTGCTAAGGGTTCGCTAATGTTATTGAACTTTATTTATGATAATAATTTAACACATGTACTCCCTGAATCAGTAAAACTGTTAAAAGTTATTTGCACGATTCTCATGACAAATGCAGAAAGCGAAAGGTGCTTTTCGACCCTAAAACGCATTAAAACATTCACGAGAAATACAATGAGAGAAGACCGACTTAGTGCGTTAGCAATGTGTTCTATTGAAAAAGGCCTTTTGAAAACTCCAAATTTTAACGAGCACGTCATAAAACACTTTTCGGAGCAGAGGGACCGACGGATGAATTTCTGCTTCAAACAGCTTAATTAAGGTATGTACGCCACATTCAGTTATTCCGTTTGTAGAGTTAATAGTCGAATTGTACACTAGGCCTAGTCATTACTAACATTATTTATTTATTTTTTAAATTTATTCCGCGCTAAACAATTCCACAGGGATAGAGAAAGCCACTTCTCCGTCAAAATGTAATAGTTTTGGTTTCGCGCGGCGTGCAGCAATTTGCGTTACTACGTATTACAATACAAGCAGACAGTGGAAAATTCATCATGGCGACGCGGCATAGTTGGCCATTAGATTGAGTCCTCCTGAGATTTTAACCCACCAGCCGCCACTGTAAATAACAAGAGGAAACATAAAAAAGAGATGAAGCTGAACATCGGTGGCAGGTTGGTTAGCGATGCTTCTAGTCTGGCTGACGAATTCAATCGTCTCTTTGCTGCTGTTGTTGACAATGAGGCACAACTTCCCTCATTGGGTGAACGCATGCCTTCACGAAGGCCAAGTCCAGCACCAATGGCACTGAGTCTTGTTTCTGAGGAAGAAGTGTCTCAAATTATTAAAGAGCTCCCAGCCAAAAAATCAAATGATTTAAATTTCATATTAATGGCTGTAATAAATAAATGCTCCAAGCATCTCTCGAGGCCATTGACACATTTAGTAAACTTGTCTTTTCAAACTGGAGTTTTTCCCTCACTCTTAAAAACAGCTAAAGTAATACCAATTTATAAAAAAGGAGATCCTTTTTCAATCAGTAAGTATCGTCCAGTCTCTATTTTACCAATATTGAGCAAAATATTTGAAAAACCTTTTCTAATAAGAATGTTAATTTTTTTAAATAAACACAACCAACTCTCTGAGTACCAATTTGGATTCAGAAAGGGCAAATCAACTATAGACGCAGTTGTGAGTCTGATTGATATGGTTGTGGAGGGATTAGAATGTCGTGAATCCACCCTCAGTGTTTTTCAAGACTTATAAAAAGCATTTGACTGTGTTGATCATTAGGTACTGCTAGCTAGATTGGAATCCCATGGTATTCGAGGCGTCCCTCTTGACTGGCTTAGTTCATACGTCAGCCAAAGAACTCAATTAGTTCAAATCTCCAATCTTTCTTCTAAATTAATCAATCTGTGTTATGGTGTCCTTCAGGGATCAATTCTCAGCCCAGTCCTGTTCTTAGTTTATGTCATTGACATTGGGGCATCACTGCAACAGGGGAATATCGTATAGTATGCAGATGAATACAACCCTGTTTTTTAGAGACAACCCACCGGATCTTGAAGAACAACAAGCATTTTTAGAGTTGAATAAATGCATTCAACACTTCAAGAGCCTGAACCAAAAAACAAACACTTCAAAATCAAACTTTTTTAATTTTTCCTTACGTCCTTGTGGCCTAGAAAGGAGCGCCAATGTGATGTTGGAAGACACTATACTAGAAGAAGTTCACACGTTGAAATTCCTTGGAATACACCTGGATCAAGGGTTGATATGGAATGTCCATACTGACGTGGTATGCGCTAAATTAACATCAGGCATATTTGTTTTGAGGTCTTTAGCCACATACTGTCCTATTCAGATCCTGTTAATGGCGTATTATGGCTTGATATACCCTCACTTAGCTTATGGCGTAGTTTTATGGGGATCCTGTACGAATAATCAATTTCTTAGATTGTTTAAGATACAGAAAAAGGCAATACGAATAATCGCAAAAGTCAACTTAAGAGACTCTTGCAGGCCAATTTTTAAAAATTTGAAGATCTTAACGTTACCCTGCCTCTACATTCTCGAAACTTCAACTTTTTTCATCTCTAAATGCTCCTTGACTCAGGGGCGAGACATACACGAATATAACACAAGAGGCAGGGACAACTACAGGACTGGGAGACAGAACAGTAACGTTTGAGCACTTGCCCTCAGAAGCAGGTGTTCATCTTTACAACAGACTGCCCAATTCTATGAAAATCGCCAAAAATCCGAAAGCCTTCAAAACTCGTCTTAAATGCTTTTTAGCCTGTCATGCATATTATGCTGTGGACGAGTTTTTGTCGAACAACTGGGAGGCCGTATAGTTGGTAAGCTGACACCGATGCTGGAAGTGGGATTAATTGGAAGAGTGAATGTAAAAAAAAAAAATTAGTTACGACCTTAATTTACTAGAAAGTAAGTTGGAAGAGGTTAATTGGGAAGTATGTTTATCATCAAATAATGTAGATAACTGTTATGATAATTTCCACGAACTATTGTCAAACACAATGAATAGTTGTAAATTAGATATCAAGCAACATAATTTAAGTAAAGCCAGGTCAATTAGTCCATGAT
>JAQJVL010008342.1:0-20134 GCA_035578905.1 Stictocephala bisonia
CCCATTTTTTGAAACATTGTGCAATTTAATAATAATGGAAATAAAGTTATTTTGAATTTTTCCTAAAGGCCGTGGGACAGAGCCCTACAGATTTGAGTTTTGAATTGAACCATGGTTAAAACCTTCCCCTGGTGAAATAAAAACAAACCTTCCCAAAGTCATCACAAGGACTATTAGTGTAGTTATGAAAAAAGATAAAGATAAAGCCCACAGACCCAAAGTCCGTTTTACATATATAAAAGCATAATACAACATATAAAATAAAATCGATATGACTAGACATCCATCCAATCAAACGATTCCCATACGATGCTTACCATGTTAAAGTGCAATTTCAAAACTTCACACCAAATATGTAACATATAATATAAGTAGATTATCACCAAACTGAGCCCAATACTAAACAGAAAAGTGTTTCCAGAAGAAAATTTGATAAATTATCATATAAGAAACGTTAGCTAAGAGACATTTTCTACACTCAAACTAACAGCATTATAAATTTTCCAAATTGGTATTAGAAATTTTTCAAAATACATTAAAATCCGAGAAATTATTCATTGAGGTTGATTATTGGAGAATTATGTAAAGTATAAATAATTTAAATGTTTTAAAATTAATTTTTTTTGTCTGTCGATGCTTACCTTTTAGACGAAAGGCTTCACAAAAATAAATTATTTTATTGGATTTTTGAGAATTTTAAATTATTTATTCTTGTAACTTTGTAAATTGTAATTGTTTGAGCCTTGGATTGGTGAACATATATTTTGGAATATTGTTGTATAAATAAGGATATTGGAAAAATCATATCACATATTTACATAACATTTTTAAGTCTTTCATAAAAACATTTTTTTTGAAAATGATTTACAACTTATTATAATCAACTGTTTGTAAATTATAATGAGAAGTTTATATTTCCCTTTAATTGATTCAAGGTTGCTGTATACCATTCAGTGTTGGGATGAAAATGATAAGAAGTAACTTTACGAATCTTGCAATATACTTCATTTCACCCAACCCGTTAGTTCAATTCATAATGTAGAACATATCTTTTGTAATTTAGGATTAGCTTTGAATATTTGATATTTTACAGATGACACATTTACACCCAAGAAAAATTGTTGTTTGTAACTAGATTCAATGTGATTTTTTGAGTTTATTTTTTATTTTTAGCTCTATCACACTACTGGAAACGTAGCATTACACGTTAACACAATGGATTTGGTACAAAACCCAAGTATAGTTCGAGGAATGCATGTTCTGAGTTAATAGTGAACAAATGTACCGTATGTGTTGAAACAGACAACAGTCTAAGCTGTTATACAGAGATTAGGTGTATCATCAAGGATCGTGAATTCCAATAAAGTTGTGGCTGGTACTTTTCCGTGCAGTTTTGTAGAGGCACTGGTCTGTTCCATAAATACCCCCTTCACAGTGGCGTATTTAACAAAAATTTCGGAAGGGGGCTCCAACATATGGGGGATTGAGCATTGGGACATTTTTCAAAATCTGTATAAAAAACGCAATGTAATATAACTTTTTCAATTTTCTTTTAGTTACATTTTAACCAAATAACGCAGCCTTCAGTTCTATATGTTATTACAAAAAGGAATTCCGCTATTGATGTGGAAAAGATATTAAATGAAATAGAAAGACTATAAATAAATTCTATTAATTTTCGTTATTACGGATTGAAAACGAACTACAACGTCTATAATCACTCTGCATACTGTGCAAAGTACTCTTTGTTGGCGCAGAAATTATGTGTATCCGAGTTTAGGGGTTGTTTACTAAGAAACTAAGAGGCCTATGACAAATACAATGACACTATGTTTTCCTTGTTTAATTCTACGTTTTGGAATATGAATTTCCAAAAGTTATTATTAGTTTCAATAAATGTTATCTTAGGCAGAACAAAAAAGTACCGAAATTTTAACTATTTTTTACTGTCTATCAATTTTACACTGTTATTACTAACAAAAATCGTTAATGTATCGCATTAATTTTAAGTTACATAAAAACTTATATACTTGGTTTACCGGAATATTTTCTATAAGTTTTATAAATTTCAGATTTTTAACTTTTCAAGAAAAAAAGTTCTCATCAATTTCCTGAAACAACGTTTTCTTGGCTTCTAGAGGTCATAAAATTAATTATTTGGCCACGTTTTAATCCTTATGAAATTTGTTGTTACTTTTATATGCTTAAATAATTAAGTAATTTTCAATTGTTAATTGATCAATTTAATAATGCATATGTCATACATAACGAACATAAAGGAGAAAAATTATGATGTCATTGAATTTTTCATAAGCCTCTTAGTTTCCTTGTAAACAACTTTCAAAATCGGGTACACATCATTCTGCGCTTACAGTGCACACACGTTGATGCAAAAAAAGGGTGGCAAACAGACTGTTGTCTGTTGCATGTCGAAGCCCTGTCACCGATCATATGGTCAGGCTTTGACTTGTCAGTCAGCATTACGAGTATTACAACCTATGCCAGTGGTTCAGATTGGAACCGTTGAGCCACCTGGCTACAGATACTCGTACACGGTCTGGGCGATCGCCTGTCCGAGATTATCCGATGTCTGGACGAAGTAGACGTACATTGTGAGAAATGGATCAATACACATGAAACCCGTCTTGGATTTGCTTGGCCCTTCTATCATCAGTGGTAAATGTCAAATGAACCAAGAGAAGAAATTGTGTATACATCGTTCTCTAATTTACTGTTTTGAAATGAAGCAGCAATTGTTCATGGTATTATTATTTATAGTTCAAATACTTTTCCAAACTTTATACTTTTATTGTTTTATATTCTTATTATTATCTATTTTAAATACTAATAACAATTACAGAACTTTAACTTAAGTTTAACGTCTTCCTTACTTTAATTACATTTGATCTCAACACCGTTAATCTACCAATTCAAATGAACTTAAACAAGTAGCGTTATGGAACCAAAACACTCACAGTTATTTAAAACTAGACCTCGTGCATGCCACTTTTAAGTGTGTGTAGTTTAATTGTTTTTAATTATTTACAATTTTTGGTAAATAACATGGCAAAATATGTTTCACTCTTGCCTTAAAGGTAACTGCTAGCATTTACTCTTATTAAACACTGTTCCTCATATTTGTTTATTCCTTAAGATATTGAGTGTTGTTTTCAAACTCGAATACAACACTCATCGAGCAGCTCATCGAAAGTGGGAAATGGCATTCTGAAGTAGTTATAAAAAAGAAAAACTATCGTGTCTTCTCTTAGGTCACAAATAAGAGTATTGATTGCCCCAGTTAAATGCCAGAATTGGATGAACCTGTACACTTCTGTTGCGTTTTCTTTTACGTCTGTGATGAAGAAAATAAAGCACCGGGAATAAAATACATCTCTATTCATTCATATGTAAGCTGCAACTGAGGTCATCTTGTGAAAGACACCCGTTAGTGTTCGCTCGGTGTCATGTGATCTGAAAATTAAAATATCGTTGTCCGTCCGTCAGTTGGCTGGACCAAAAGTCTCTAGCCTCACTCGTATTGTCTATCCATGTGTTTATGTAAAATTGTTGCAGCTACTGAATAAAATAAAGACTTTAATTTCTTATTAAATGTTATTTATTTGGTATTCAATTAATAGCAATGAGTATTATAAAAAAATAACATTTTGAGCTTCTCCTTATATACCCCCTTGCCCCTTCAAGAAATAATGTCTGACTTGTATAGTGCAAGTTGACAGGATCAGTGTTTGTATTACAGTTGTATGGAACAACACTTGGTTTGCAACATTTTTGTGTAGCGGAGGAAGGATGATTGATACATGCTGGTTCAATAATTTGAACTTGCTGTTATATTTTAGTTCAATAAGCAATAATAGTTAATAGGATATATAAATAAATGTGTGAATAGAAATAACTGACGTCAAACATTTAAAAATCTATAATATAAAGGACATGTTAATATAAATTAAAATTTTAATAAAACACAAGGAAAAGTTTGATTCAAAGTGTTAATACTTTATCTGATCATTTCTAGGAAAATAATTTAATAACATTTAATTATTCAATATTCACTTTCTAAATGTGGTTGTACAATTTTTTTAATTTTGCTGTATCATCTAATAACGATTAAAGCCTTTGTATCTACTATACAAGGAAGTACAGTAAAACCTGTTATATCAGGCCTAATATTGCGCAATTGTAGGCCGGATTACCATAATAAAAGCGTGATTTTCTTGTAGTAAATGCATCAGGAGTATTGCGGTTATGCTTTGAAGGAATTACGTAATTAATTAATTGTTTGATACTGAGATGTAAGGGTTTTCAAAATATTTAGTAGTAATTTTATAAAATAGCACACATTTATATTTAACAAAAATAAAAACTAAAATACTATTGCCTGCTAGTATCATATTTCTTAGTTGAGGCACTTTCTAGTCATGTATGGAAAGACAAAATATCGAAAGATTATAACTTAGATTTTATTTTAAAACATACAGTAAATAAAAACCGTTGAAATGGTAAAATACAGTATACTAGAAAAACTTGTTCTAATGCACACAGAATGGTAACACAATCAACAGCTATTGTTTGGTTGTGTTACCATTCCGTGTGCACAATGGTTTTTCCATAACTAACAACATGCCATGGAGTTTCCATAAATAGTGTAGGCGACATTAGTTGTGGGGAAATCCATTATAACGCTCCCCACCCCTCATTTCCAAAGTAAAGCACTAGGATCTAATATTTCTTCTCTTTGTTACTGAGCCATCCGGGCCGGTTATCAGAGTTCAGGATATCACAAGGCCGGATATGCCAGGTTTTACTTATTTGTTTAAATTTATAATTTTATATAACAATAAACAAATCATAATTATTGTACTTAAGTATCACCAATAATAGTTAATGTTTTAATAGTAATTTTTTATACTTCTTGAATTTGAAGCAAGAAGTAAGGGAATCTTCTTGATTTACAGAATCATTTCTGACACTTTGAAATGCCTCATTTAATTTTTTTGTTTCAGGTTAAATACAAAAGAAAGAGGAATTGTTGCTTGTATTGTAAGAAGATTTACACCAATCTGACCAGACATATCCTACAAATACATCAAAGAGAAAAAGAAGTGAGACAATATCGTATGACACATGACCGAGAAACATGTAAAAAATTGATGGGGATAATCATAAATAAAGGAAATTATGAATATAACAAAAGAATGATTGCGAAGGGCCACAGAAATCAACTGATACCCAAAAGAACAAAGAGAAAAAATGACATTGCTGCAAATGTGGTCTGCAAGAACTGTTTTGGGACTTTTAGTTCAATATATGCATATAAACATTATAAGAATTGTTTTGGTAAAAAAGCTAATGAAGAGGTAATAACCAAAAAAACTTCTGTAATTAATGAACTTAAAAGATATACTCCTGATCTGCCTGAAGCGTCAGAGGAATTGAAAGCTGATGTTTTAAAGAAAATTAAAAGGGATTATGTGTCAGAGGTGGCAAAATCTGATCCATTAATACTGAGGATGGCATCAAAATCATATGATGGGAAAAAAGATGCAAAGCAAATTCTTTATGTGGTTTCAAAAATGAGGGAAACATCTAAACTGCTGTTGTTAATGAAAAAGAGGAACAAAGACATCGACACATTCGAAGACTGCATTTCACCTCAATGTTTTGATGACATTATAGATATAGTAAAAAAGTTAAGCAAAAGTAATAATCGTCGCATTTTACATTGTAGAATTCAGAGAGTGGGAACATCTTTGAGACAGTGTGCTGCCATTCTCAGGGATATGATAAGTGAACATGCTTCACTTGTTCCTGAGGAGAAGGTTTTGAGAAAAAATGTTGTTGATGATTTTATTCAACTGATGAAGACTAAATGGAAACAAGAGCTTCCCCTTCCCCTCAAATATGACAGTGGTTTTCAAAGGAAAGCTTTACACCTTAGTGTTATTCCTTGTTCTGATGATGTTATTTTAGCTTTCAAGCATGTTACTAAACTGAATGAATCTCTCGTAGATAAATTAAAAAGTAATACAACAAATGAAAACTATTGTATGCTTGCTAAAAATTGTATTGTACAATTAGTTATTCTTAACAGACGAAGGCCGGATGAAATAAGTCATGCTTTTTTAAAACATTATATCGAGAAAAGTACTACACCACTAATTGGTCTCTCTAAAAATGGTGTTGAGGAGTTTAGAGTTCATGGAGCCAGTTGTGAAGTAGAGGTTTGTCTCTTAACAAAACCAATGATACAGGCAATTGATGCTTTAGTTGTTAGCCGTGACAAACTTAAGATCACAAGTATGTATTTATTTTCACAACCAAACAGTCTTGAAAGAGCAGATCATATTGTCGATGGTGAAGTTGCAGTCACAGAGATGATGTCTTATCTCCAATTAAAGTTGAAGAAGCCTGCAAATTTCACATCCAGTAGCCTTGTTCACCACAAGGTTCAACAAATGACTCTTATAGATACTATTATACCAGGAGCTCATGCAGATGATGTTAATATGGCATTTTCATTCATTACTAAGAGTTATAAGTTATTAATAAACAAACTGGAGGCAGAGCCTACTCCTGCAAGATACTGTGTCCTGGCTAAGAGATGCATTGCACATCTAATTATCCTCAATAGGTGTAAACAAACAAAAGCCACTGAAGTTCTCTTGGAGGAGTATGAAAAAATAAACAATAATGAGAATATAGCTGTAGATGATTATGCACAGATTTATAATATCCCCGCACCTGTTAGTGAAAGTTCACCTCTACTTTTGAATAATGAAATGAAACTAGCTATAGATGCTTTGGTCACAAGTCGTAACTCACTACAAATAACTGACAAATACCTGTTTGCACAACCTTACGTGTCTGAATGTGCCAGACAAAAAGTATTTAATGGTGAAGAAATCATTATTGAGCTGGGAAAAATTCTTCTTTTTCAGTTAAAAGTGCCAGACTGTTTTACAATTCATGGACTAAGATACCACACAGTGAACCAAGATAAACTTCTTGGCTTCAGTACTCATGGACCAAAGACTGTTCCAGACTCTGAGGATGTTATTTCATTATTTAAAGCAATAACCAGTAACTATCAGTTGCTGATAAAAGAGTTAGAAGAAAATTCATCTTCAGTGAAATATTGTGAGCTTTCTAAGATGTGCATTGCACATTTAATCATTCTAAATAAATGTGAACAAACTGAAGTAACTCAAGCTTTATTGCAGCACTATGAACGAGTTAGGAATGTTTCGGTTTGCCAGAGTGTGTTCTCAAAAGATCCTGTACAAGTATTTGAATTCCCTGGATCAGAGAGTGATAGCCCTTCACTTCTTTTAAGTAAACCGATGAAACAAGCTATAGATATTTTAGTTGTAAGTCGCTATCAGTTGGGGATCACTAGTAAATATCTATTTGCTCTACCAAACATTAATGGAGAAGAACGTGTTTTTAGTGGTCAACAGGCTATCAATGAACTTAAAATATCGCGAATGTTTATAATAAGGCAACCAGATATTTTTACAGCTGATACTCTTAAAAACCATGATGTGAAACAAAAGACACTTCTTGGAACTAGGTTAAACATTGATATAAAATCAATCCCAGCCAATAAAACAAAAGATGCAAATGGAAGTATTACAGAAGATTCAGTTGCTTCAAAAGAAAATTGTTTTGAGCAAAGTAGTTCAGTAGAAAAAAATGATTTAACAGAAACAAATTTTGGAAAAACCAGTCAAAGAGAAGCTCCCATAAAAGAAAGTGTATCAGATTTAGCTAAAGAAAATTTTGGTTCAAAATCAATCCTAGCCAATAAAACAAAACATGCAAATGGAAGTATTACAGAAGATTCAATTGGTTCAAAACAAAATTATCTTGAGCAAAGTAGTTCAATAGAAAGAAATGATTTAACAGAAAAAACTGTTGAAAATACCAGTCAAAGAGGAGCGCTTATAAAAGAAAGCGGAACAGGTTTAGCTCAAGAAAATGTTGGTTCAATAAAAAACCATGTTGAAACGGTTAGTAAACAGAATGGACAGTCACCCAAAAATTTGCAAGAAAGTACTTTTGCATCCAAATTTGCTAGATTCTGCCAACCTATATTAGATAATGATTCTGTCTCAGACAACACTTGTCAAACTCCAATCAAGCGGGTAAGGTGGAGTGATGAAGAGAAAGAAGTTGTATACAAATATTTTGGAAGACATTTGTTAAATTTACAAAATCCTGGAAGACAAGAAATCAACAAGATGCTCCAAAAGGAGCCAATACTTAAAAATCGTAGCCTGGACCAAGTTAATGTATACGTGAATAATATAGTGACAGGGAAAACCAAACTAACGCCTTATGTAGTCAAGCGTATAAAGGAATTGTGTCCTTCACTTTATATTACCAGTATTAACTAAGTGAACTATTATACAATTTAAATTGTAATGAAATGGTGAACCATCTCTTTTTTATTAAATAACTTACTATGTTAACTTGTAGCTAATTCACCCATTTTCTATAAGTACTAACCTATCCAAAATAAATAAATAAATAAAAATAACTAGAGGGACTCAAAAAGGAAATGATTAATTTCTTTTGTCAATCTCTGGTCTGAGGAAAGTAAATTTTTCACCATAATATTTGTATATTTTATATTTATATTGTAAATGATATTAAATTTACTTATGTACCGTATTGTATATCTACAAACAAGTAATATGCTAACTGTACCGGGTTGTTTTGACCGGTACATTTCGTTTTTTTTTTTTTGTCGTGGTCTGCCAGGCTGCCTGAGATTCGCTCGTGCCCGGCGTTTCGCTTACTTTGGTGGCCGTTGGCTCGGACTCGGTCGTTCCATGTTCCAGCCTTTGTCTGTCAGGTTGGCCTTCATTTGACTGTCTACGCCTAGAGGCTTCTAGACATGATCGGCTAGAGACTCCAAAACTCCAGGGTCCTTGAGTGGGACGTTCAGCCCTCAGCCTGCTGTCCGGTGGAATTTCGATCTTCCCAACTGCTAGCCTGGCCTGAGGACCATGTGGGAGCCTAGAGTCGCCCGCTACCCTCTCTACATCTTTGGGGTAGAAGTCTTCTGTCCTCAGGTCAGTGCGTTCCATTTTGTTTCCCGGCGGCTGAGCTGGGGGTTTTGATGGTTATTTAAAAGAAAAAAAAGTGAAATAAAAAGAAAAATAAAGGTGCCGAACTATTTAATGTGGCCTAGGCCTAAACTTGAACAGTGATTTTATGCAACACAGCCATTGGGGACTTATATTTTTTTTTATTAAAGGAAAAAACTTATAATGCAAAAAGAACTTTTAGTGTTAATACTTATTGTTATTTAGTTTAATTAGTTTATTTTGTTGTTATATTTTTCTAGAGTTTATATTTGTTAGGTCCCTACCGTTAAATTGTGTTGTTATTTATTTTTATGCTTTAGGCCTAGTGATTTAGTTAGTTATTTATTTAGTTTGTGTTTTGTATTATTGATGTCAGGGGAGAATAGAACGGTACCGTGATATATTTTTTTTAAATTGTTTAGTTTTCATACTTTCACCAAAAGGGGATTATTGTACTTTTGCTTACTTCTAATTCGGAGCTGCCCAGGGATTCCGGCTTACTCCCTGGCCTCGGTGGAATTATGGGATGTGGGCTAAATTGCCGGGGTTATTTGGGGTTATCTAAATTTGTTTCTAAATGTTCACTTTTAAATTGTTAATAAATTGTCTTACGTTTTGGGTGTCTCAGGCTAAGCTGCAGATAGGCCATGTAGTTGTTAGTTGTTAATTTTGGTATTTGTAGAGTTTGTTGTTTTTGTAGTGTGTTTTGTTATTTATTTAAGGGCGATTTTATATTGTGACCTTCTGCCAAGTCTGATTAATATCTTTTTGTTTTCTTGGTAATAAATTGGTTTTGCTCAGCTGCCGAGTTTTATTTTGACCCTCCAACTGCCACCCGTGATCGTTCTACTGGAAGATACTGTGTCCTGGCTAAGAGATGCATTGCACATCTAATTATCCTCAATAGGTGTAAACAAACAAAAGCCACTGAAGTTCTCTTGGAGGAGTATGAAAAAATAAACAATAATGAGAATATAGCTGTAGATGATTATGCACAGATTTATAATATCCCCGCACCTGTTAGTGAAAGTTCACCTCTACTTTTGAATAATGAAATGAAACTAGCTATAGATGCTTTGGTCGCAAGTCGTAACTCACTACAAATAACTGACAAATACCTGTTTGCACAACCTTACGTGTCTGAATGTGCCAGACAAAAAGTATTTAATGGTGAAGAAATCATTATTGAGCTGGGAAAAATTCTTCTTTTTCAGTTAAAAGTGCCAGACTGTTTTACAATTCATGGACTAAGATAAATGAGTCCATCCCCCAGTTGAGTTTTGAGAGTTTTGAGCCATCCCCCAGTTGGCACGCTTTCCAGCTTTGGTGGGGGGGATGGGTCTCAATTGGTAGCAGAGCGTGGTTGCCTAAAAAAAAAAAAAATTATTTTCTCTTGGTTGTTGACGGTGGGTGTTTGCCAGTTAGTAGGGCATGGTTGGCCGACCTACCATCAAGGTGTCTTGGTAATATGTGAAAAAAAAAAAAATAATTATTTGAAAACAAAAACAATTAAAAAACCAAATAAATAATTTTACTTATACTAAAAAGAAAAAACTAGGCAATCCGCTTGGTTACTTTGTTGAATGGGTTTCATGGGTGGATTGGAGTGGTCGCCAGTGGCTCGGTAGGCTGAGGTTTTTTGTTCGTCTTGGACCCTGGAGTTGTCGTTTTTTTGTGTATTGTTGAGATTTTTTGCGTTCGAGATGGCCTATCTGCAGAATGTTGCGCTTCTAGTGAAGGAGGAACTGATTTTCGAGTTTTAGGGCGCGTGGTGTGACTCCGGAGGGTGATGTTTTGAATCTCCGGAGGTTGCTGCGGGAGCAGTTGTCCGCGGGTACGGCGGTGGATTGGTCTGATCTACTGGAGGTTGGTGATGAGTTGTGGGTTTGTAAACGTAAGGTGGAAGATTGGGAAGGGGTTTTGGAAGATTTGCAGTTGGAACCTCCAGTAGGTCGTGACCGGGCCTGCCGCCTTGCACGTCTTGGGCACCTGCTTGCCCGCTTACGTATGGTCAACCGGGCACCGGGGTTGGAACCGTCGGATAGGGCGTGGATCTTGGAGAGTGTGTCTAGGCTTGAGGAGATTTTTCACACACACTCCGGCACTCTCCGGTTCCACGACTCCTACGGGTTTGGGTCAGCGGCCTAATTTCTTGCTGTCGCCTAACGTGTCGAGGCCGCAGGCTGAGACAACGGCTCTCACTGGGCCTGAGGCTCCTTCTGAGCCTGCAGGCGTTTCTGTTGAGGTCGCTTGTGGTTTAGCTCCAGCTGCCGTTCCTTCTGCTTCGGCTCCTTTGTGTTCATCTGCTCTTCTGCAGCTGAGCTACCACAAGCTACCTAACCCTCTCACGCCCATGATCCAGAATCTCCCTGTGATCGATGGGATGGATCCTGAGGAGCTTCTGAAGTTTCTAGTGGCCTTTCTCAGACTTAGTGAGATGCCCGGCATGCAGGCTGGGGACTTGCTTCGTCTGATTTTCCCTTATTGCAGAGGTCCCGTTGGGGAGTTGCTGAGTTCTGTCTTGGCCAGTGATGCCTTGGTGGACTCGTTCCATCGAGAGTTGCTGTCATCGTTTCTTCCCATTCGACTCAGGGAGAGGATGGTCATGGACAGATTTTATCGGTCGCAGGGTAGGGGCGAGTCTCTGGCAGCCTATGTCTCTTCAGTCAAGGAAGCTCGTCAAGCGTTGCGCCTCACCCTTTCTGAAGCTGACACCGTTCGTGTCATCCTGGATGGCATTTCCCCTGAAGAACGGTGCAGATTAGTTTTTGCTGGTGTTCCTTTGTCTTTTCGGGAGCTGCATCAGCTGTGCATTGTTTCGCGTAGCGTGCAGCTCTCAGACCAGCAAGGGAGGGATTCTGAGAGTCATCGTGCTCTCCCCACCCGTCGACCGGCTATGTCTTTGGGTGTGAGTCAGCCAGTGGAGGGTCGTGGGTCTCGGCCTCCTGTTGTGTGTTTTGCTTGTGGCCAACCTGGTCACATTCGTCGTGACTGTCCACGTGCTCGAGGTCGTGGGGCGGGAAACGCTCAGCGCGGGGGGTTGCCTCCACAGTAGCTCCCCGCGTTGTTGCGAGTGACCGTGGCCATTTGCCTCTGACACGTGCCCATAGCAGGAGTGTCGGGGATTTTTCGGGCCTTGCTGGCATGGCTTCCCTGGGACTTAGTGCGGTCACCTTGGTGTGTCCTGGCGTTTTTGTTTCTTTTGGTGGTACGGTGTGTCGAGCCCTTCTTGATTCTGGTTCGGCATGCAGTATCATCAGCCTTTCTCTTTTTGAGTCCCTTGACGCCTTAGGACTTGTCAGGCACACCGAGCCTTCTTCAATTACATGCTGGACGGCATCCCAAACTCCTCTACCTATAATTCTAAAGGCGTTTTTCCATTTTAAGATTGAAGGATTTTCCTGGAGGTGGGGTTTTCTTGTTGCCAAGGACCTGGCGGTTTCTTGTATCATAGGGGCAGACTTTATCTCTAAAAGTGGTATGTGATTGACCTCCAGAAGCGCCAGATGTTTTTCAAGTTCAATCGGCGAGTTTTGGTGCCTCTAGTAGGTGATTCTGACTGCCCTCCTGCAGTCAGAGAGGTGGGTTGTGAGCCCGAACAACCCAAGGTGGATCCAGTTGGTCATCTCCCCCCTGAGCAGGCGGAGGCCATTAGGAGGCTGTGTTTGCGGTTTCCTGATGTGCTTACGCCTGAGCTTGGGGTCACTTCTCTTCTGGAGTATGAGATCCACCTCACCGATTCTCAGCCAGTTAGAAGCATCCGTACAAACTTGCTCCTCCAAAGATGGAGGTTATGAGGGCTATGATTGAAGATCTTCTGAGCAAGGGTGTGATTGAACCGTCTCGTTCCGCTTATGCCAGTCCAGCTTTTCTTGTGCCCAAGCCTAATAGTAAGTCTAGGCTTGTGATGGATTATCGGAGGCTCAACGCTAAGGTCGCTATTGACTCGGTACCTCTGCCTGATTTGCATTCTGCGTTTGATTGGTTCGGTAAGGCTAAGTTTTTCAGTGTTTTTGATTTGAACCAGGCCTACTATCAGGTTCCATTGCAGAAGGAATCACGGCCTATGACTAGCTTCTGTGTTCCCTGGAATCTCTTATCAGTTCACTAGGGTTCCTATGGGTCTTGCTGTGGGTGCCCAGACTCTTACTCGTCTGCTTGATTCCATCTTCCATGATGTGAAATTCAAGTTTGTCTTCAATTACCTGGACGACCTACTTGTCTACAGTGAGACTTTCGGGGAACACATTCAACATCTGGAGGAAGTTCTTAGTCGTCTTAAATCAGCTGGCCTTACCGTCAATCCAGAGAAAGTCACTTTTGCTCGTCCTGAGATTTCTTTTCTGGGTCATCTTATCTCTTCTCGAGGCGTCTGCATTGATCCTGCGAGGACCCAGGGCATTCGGGATTTTCCTCCTCCCAGAGATGCCAAGGGGATTGCCCGTTTTGTGGGGATGGTGAATTTTTACCGTCGGTTCATCCCTAACGTGGCCGAGCTTGCTGCCCCGTTGAACGAGTTGCGAAAGATAGGTGTCCCTTTTGTGTGGGGCCAAGCTCAGCAGACTGCCTTTGATGCTCTCAAGGAGGCTATCATGCAACCTCCTGTCCTGCGTATGCCTGATTTCAGCAGAGAATTCATTCTTCAGACTGGTGCCTCCTCCTCCGCCATTGCTGCTGTTCTTTCTCAGGAGTTTGATGGGGTCAGGCAGCCCATCGCTTTTGCTTCGAGGACGTTGTCTCACCAGGAAAGAAAAGCTTCTTCCATCTATGAGTTAGAGTGTCTGGCTGTTGTCTTTGGTACGGACAAGTTTCGGCGTTTCTTGGAACACGCTGAGTTCCTGCTGGAGACGGACAATCAGGCACTATCTTGGCTTCTTGCCCATCCCAGACAGCCTGGGAAAATTGGTCGCTGGGTGGTCAAAATTTCCGCTTTTAAGTTCCGAGTCCAACATCTTAGGGGTACCCAGAATGTCATCGCGGATGCTCTTTCCCGCATGTATCAAGAACCCAGTGATCCACCTACTGAGGCTGTTGCTCAGTGTGGTGCTGTTCTTCTGGATTTTCCTCTGGCTTTTGACGACCTACTGTCCCATCAGCAGAAAGATCCCGAGCTGTCAGTCATCTTAGGTGAGCTTCAAGAGGGAGGTGCCCACCCTCCCTATTTTCTGTCCAAAGGGGTACTCTGTTGCCGTCCTCGACAGAGGGGTGAACCCCGTGTAGTGCTGCCTAGTCATCTAGTACCGATGGTCTTTCAGTATTATCACTCTTCTCTTGTGGGCGGTCATCTTGGCATTCATAAGACCATCGCTAAGATTCGTAGGTATTTCATCTGGAAGGGCATGGACCGGGATGTTGCTGGCAGAGTGCGGGCTTGTCACCTGTGCTCTCTCAGCAAGCCTAGTCAGAATGCAAAGTTAGGGTTGTTATCTTCTGAGGTGGCCGAGCTTCCTTTTGAGAAGGTGTTCATCGACTACGTGGGTCCTTTTCCCCGTAGCAAGTCAGGTAGATCCTACCTACTTGTTTGTGTGGATGCTTTCTCGAAGTTCGTTTGGCTTTTCCCACTTCGGAGTGCTATGGCTAAGCTCACCATCCGTGCTCTCCAGTCCCAACTCTTCCAGCACTTTGGTGTGCCTTCTACTCTTGTGTCCGACAACGGTAGCCAGTTTACCTCACATGAGTTTCGTAGGTTCTGTTTTGGCAATGGTATCAGGCATGTGACTACCTCTCCTTATTACCCACAGCCTTCTCATGCAGAGCGGTTCAACCGCAATCTTCGGTCTGCCCTTATTACTTTCTATTCTGAGAAGCAGAACACCTGGGATGAGAGTCTCTCTTGGCTCCAGCTTGCTTTCAATTCTTCCAAGCATGAGAGTCACAATGCCACTCCTTTCGAGATTCTACATGGCTACCCTCCTAACAACCCTTTGTCCAACTTGTGGAGGCTAGAGGATCTTCTACCTACGCCAGGTGCCACTGACGTAGTGTCCACGTGGCGGGCTGCTCGGCGCAACCTGCTACGTGCTAGAGAGAGAGTAAGGAGGAGGTATGATAAGGGTCGTACTCCTAACCCTTTCCAGGTTGGAGATCTGGTTCTTTGTCAGACTCACCCGGTCAGTTCGGCCGCGGAACGAAGAGCTGCAAAGTTGTGTTATCGGTGGTCTGGTCCCCACCGCATCGACAGGTTTTTGTCACCGGTGACTGCTCTGCTGGTTGATCCCCAGTCAGGCAAGGTGTTCAGGAAAGCCCATGTGTCCCAGCTCAAGGTTTTCGGGGGAACGGTTGATCCAGGAGTTGGTGTTCCTGGGGGTTTCTTGGGGCAAAGAGATTGATCACCTCTGCGCCCTAGGTGGCTGTTCTGAGAGAGTCTCTTTCTCTCTTTTCTTGTCGGGCCCGACAGTCAGGGTAGTTCGCTCCCTGTTCGAGGTGTTTCCCCTCTTAGATTCTCTTTGGCGTCCTTGGAGCACCACTCTTTGGAGGTTTCTTCTTCCTCTTCTGTTGAGTTCCCTGAGGTACCGAGTTTTCTCCCCTGCCTGGGTGTGTTGAGGTTTTGCAGAGGGAGGTTGTACCGGGTCGTTTTGACCGGTACATTTCGTTTTTTTTTTTCGTGGTCTGCCAGGCTGCCTGAGATTCGCTCGTACCTGGCGTTTCGCTTACTTTGGTGGCCGTTGGCTCGGACTCGGTCGTTCCGTGTTCCAGCCTTTGTCTGTCAGGTTGGCCTTCATTTATCTGTCTACGCCTAGAGGCTTCTAGACATGATCGGCTAGAGACTCCAAAACTCCAGGGTCCTTGAGTGGGACGTTCAGCCCTCAGCCTGCCGTCCGGTGGAATTTCGATCTTCCCAACTGCTAGCCTGGCCTGAGGACCATGTTGGAGCATAGAGTCGCCCGCTACCCTCTCTACATCTTTGGGGTAGAAGTCTTCTGTCCTCAGGTCAGTGCGTTCCATTTTGTTTCCCGGCGGCTGAGCTGGGGGTTTTGATGGTTATTTAAAAGAAAAAAGTGTAATAAAAAGAAAAATAAAGGTGCCGAACTATTTAATGTGGCCTAGGCCTAAACTTGAACAGTGATTTTATGCAACACAGCCATTGGGGACTTATATTTTTTTTATTAAAGGAAAAAACTTATAATGCAAAAAGAACTTTAAGTGTTAATACTTATTGTTATTTAGTTTAATTAGTTTATTTTGTTGTTATATTTTTCTAAAGTTTATATTTGTTAGGTCCCTACCGTTAAATTGTGTTGTTATTTATTTTTATGCTTTAGGCCTAGTGATTTAGTTAGTTATTTATTTAGTTTGTGTTTTGTATTATTGATGTCAGGGGAGAATAGAACGGTACCGTGATATATTTTTTTTAAAAATTGTTTAGTTTTCATACCTTCACCAAAAGGGGATTATTGTACTTTTGCTTAACTTCTAATTCCGAGCTGCCCAGGGATTCCGGCTTACTCCCTGGCCTCGGTGGAATTATGGGATGTGGGCTAAATTGCCGGGGTTATTTGGGGTTATCTAAATTTGTTTCTAAATGTTCACTTTTAAATTGTTAATAAATTGTCTTACGTTTTGGGTGTCTCAGGCTAAGCTGCAGATAGGCCATGTAGTTGTTAATTGTTAATTTTGGTATTTGTAGAGTTTGTTGTTTTTGTAGTGTGTTTTGTTATTTATTTAAGGGCGATTTTATATTGTGACCTTCTGCCAAGTCTGATTAATATCTTTTTGTTTTCTTGGTAATAAATTGGTTTTGCTCAGCTGCCGAGTTTTATTTTGACCCTCCAACTGCCACCCGTGATCGTTCTACTGGTTTTGAGCCATCCCCCAGTTGGCACGCTTTCCAGCTTTGGTAGGGGGGATGGGGCTCATAACTAGGAAATTACAAATTTTTAATATTTGTTGTTATGTACACTGTATTTAACTGTTGTGTGTAAATATGAGTTTGTAACCATGATTATTGAAAAACTATTAATTTCAAAATAATGTTCAAGTTAAGTAAAATAGGATAAGTTCTTATCTATTATTATACTTGTACATTTTGGCCAACAGATTTGATTGTAGATAATATTTTTCTTGTTCGAAAACTATTGATAAAAAAGATTGAATTATGCTGAAAAAGCTTTAGTAACATTATTAAATAATAATTTTTTACTCAAATAAAAACGATGTTATTAATAATTTTATTTATATTAGACAATTGGGCCCTTTACACTTACGTTCTTTCACATAATCACGCACGAAAGGATGTACATGTAATGACATCGGAGTGGGAAGGGAACTGTGCGCCAGGGATGAGTCAGTTATGTCACTAATGCACGATTGTGCAGCCTGAGTTTTTAGTTAAACACGCTTTCCTTTGTGTATACAAAGAGCCCTTTTTGTGTATACGTGTGTGTAATAAGTATCCTTGTGTATACTATTGCTTTATTACGTGTCAGTCCTGTTGGTAGCTAATGTTTTCGATGTGATGGCGGATATACAAATGTGGAGTAAAGATATTTTAGTAGAGTTACAATCTTTGTACAAATCTTTTCTTTGTCTATATAGAAAATCAAATCAGAACATTAAAAAAACAAGACATGAAAAAGGACGCTTGTAAGAAATTGATTCAGTTTTGCAAGGAAAAAGGTTTTCCTGAAGCCACTCGAGACTTTGTGGTTAAAAAAAACTACAAAGCCTAAGAGGCTCATTCAGGAAGGAACTTAAAAAATTATATGATAGCAAGTGTAGTGGGAAAGGAGCACCCTGTAGCAAGGTATTGGAGGGAGGCTGCTAAACGTGCTTCCAAATTGTTATAAATAATATAAAAAAATGTATGTTCTCTAGAAAACCATTGTTTACAGTACAACTGAAAATATAATACCAATGCAATAATGTTAAAAAACATAGTATAATTAATAGTACAGTATTTTAAACTATTTACAACTGCTGTTGAATGTTTACTTTTACTGTGGCAATATTGAATGAAGTATTGTAACATATGTTAAATTAAAACGGATGCCTGAACGTCCCACCAGCCAGGATCTCTTTCAAAAGACAAATAAACAAATGTAAAATGTTGACACAACAATTGCAAATATATTAGTTACATGTAATAGAATATTAAACAGTTAAGTATGACAGTAGCAAACACACTATATAGGAAGAACATATTAAATGAAATATTGGTAAACGTTATTAAATATTGGTAAACAGTTTAAAGCAAAATAAACAGAAATAACTATACAAACAAAGGTGATTCTGTTAATCAGCTGAATAATAACTGATGAAGTTTAAATGATGATATAGTACGGGAGCTAGCAACGTTTGAAAAACAAGAATTTTAGAACAGTTGGTTTTTTGATATGCTGTCTCTCTTGCTCTTTCGGTTAGAGTCCGGGCTACCTGGCTGGCGGTAGTGGTTGCGTTTATTAGTGCGCATCTTACCTGCACAGGTAAAAATCCTTAACTTAAAAAGAATTTTTTAAAGTGTAATTTTTAATTTTTTGCCTTTAGACAGATCCACCAGACATACATTTTTTATTGCCAGGCATTTTTATTGTTGTTAATTATGCGCCATACGTAATTTTGTATTTTTTTTAATAAAAAATTCAAAGTATTTTTGAATGTCTGTAATTTTTATATTATGTTCTTTAAACATATAATAATCTAAAATTAATTAGCCAGGTGTTAATTCGATTGTTAAGTATTAAATATAAATAAAAAAGTAATGAAAAGTATTGCGGTATGATGCTTGTTAAATTCATTTATCATAATTAAACTGTCTCTAACGAGAGAGACAGTTTAAAGTGCAAGAGAGATAGAAAACGACGGCAGCGCATCGGCTAGTATATAACAGAAAATTTTAAGAATGAGACAGGAAATAATTGCAAAAATACATTACTTACATTTGTTCTTGTAAATACAAGTTGAAATGAAAAAATTTTAACATAAAAATGAAAATAAAATTAAAGTAAGCATAAATTGAAAAGAATGGAATAAAAACTATATCAAAGAAGGTTCAAAAATTACATTTATTAATTTAAAAAGTCCTGATTATTACACGTGAATCACAAATATATAAGTTTCAGATTTTAGGATGTCCTGACATACACTGATTGTTTAAATTGTCAACAGCGTTTTCCGGTATTATTTCTTTATTTAAATTCCGTTCAAGATCATCGGATGTTGTGTGATGAATTAAACTCGAAGCACTAGCTTCACTAACATTTGATGGCAAAGTATGTGAAGTGGATTTACTGATACTATCTATTTCAGTCGATGGATCACGGTATTTTGCCATTAAAGCTGTAAAACTGCTGTAACATTGTCTGTGATATCCGTCTATTTCATTTATTTCAGTAGGCAACTCGATGTCACTGTATTTTAATTTATATTTTAAACGTATATTCAAAACTTGCTGGCATTTCTTCAGTTTATCAATCACGAAAAGTATGATTTTATCTTTACGTCCTTTACAAAAAACACATTTCATTTGATCACTGGCCATTGTAACGAAATTAAGAAACAAACATCACAAATAACGTAAACACAACATACATGTGACTTTAGACTGACGCCATATTGTCCATTTGCCGATGCGCTACCGCCGCTTTCTATCTCTCTTGCACTTTAAACTGTCTCTCTCTAACCACAAGCATCATACTGCAATACTTTTCACTACTTTTTTATTTATATTTAATACTTAACAATCGAATTAACACCTAGCTAATTAATTTTAGATTATTATATGTTTAAAGAACATAATATAAAAATTACAGACATTCAAAAATACTTTGAATTTTTTATTTTAAAAAATAAAAAATTGCGTATGGCGCATAATTAACAACAATAAAAATGCCTGGCAATAAAAAAATTATGTCTGGTGGATCTATCTAAAGGCAAAAAATTACACTTTAAAAAATTCTTTTAAAGTTACAGATTTTTACCTGTGCAGGTAAGATGCGCACTAATAAACGCAACCACTACCGCCAGCCAGGTAGCCCGGACTCTAACCGAAAGAGCAAGAGAGACAGCATATCAAAAAACCAACTGTT
>JAQJVL010008343.1:0-20164 GCA_035578905.1 Stictocephala bisonia
GATATTACTTTTCAGCCTGATTAAATCTTTACAAGACAACAACATTTGTTAACGAATGCTTTCAAAACATAGTAAACATTTTTTTAATTCTATTTATAATTATTCTAAAAACAATTCCCATGTACATTTAAATTTTAACTTGTTAAGTAAACGTCAAATGAAAATTGAAAAAGTTCTGAGTAATTGGAAAATTTTAACTTTCAAACGTCTAGATATTGCAGAAGAAATGGTTCGGCATGTCAGTTTCTTTTAAAAGAAAAAAAAAAAACACATAATTTCCTCCCTTCAATACGAAGCCACGTTGAATGTGAGTTTGAAAGGTTTCGCTGTTACCTGACAACCTGACGTAACGGTGGTTTAAACAGGTGTAGAAGCTGAAACAGCGTTTAATAAAACGATTTTTTTAATATTTTCAAAACATGTAATATATGTTTTACAGAGTGTATTGTTAAATATATGTTTCCTTTTTGTTTGTTACCTCATAGCCATTCAAAGAACTATGTTTAAAACAAAACAGAACTACATCCAAACACTATACAAAAGTATACAAGTTTTTCTTTAAGCCTAAAAGTCTCATTTATCAAATCTACGTCGATTTAAACAGCGATACGAGCTGAAATGGAGTTTTAATATACTGATAATCTCCAAATGTTTACAATAAACGTAGAATATGTATTGGAACATGTGTTATCAAATAAATTATTACTGTTTTATTTGCTAAATGACATTAATTTAATAATATAAAGAACAAGACTTACAATTATCTATGTCCAATATTCAAACATTATCAACTAATAAACTACTTTTTTTAACATACTAATAACAAAGTATGCATGCTGATTACTAATTAACGATTGTGTGTAGTAACAAAATATAATAATGCTGAAGAGTTTAATAAATTATAATATTAATTGGACATTTACCATTATTGCGTGAAGAAACTCTAAACGTCATTTCGACTTTGTTCGATAAAAGTTTTTTTCAAGTATTAAATAAAAATTACATGTAATTAATAATCTTGTATTAGTGTGGCTTATACTAAAATAACACTGAAATTTCAGCCTACATGCTAATTTAAAAAATGTACACTTTATTGATAGTACACTTTTCTTTTTTATGTATAATCAACTAAATGTAAAATCTTTCAAAATGGGTGATTTCAACGCACAAGAAATTGAATAACGTAAGCAGGTATATTTGTAACTAAACAAACAATAAGTTGAAAAAACAACAATAATGACACTAGAAAAGTTTAGTAAAAAAAAAGAAAAAGAATGAATAGAAAAAAGTAACTCAATTTATTCCATCACTAAGCAATATTTACCAAAAAAAGTTTCAAAAGTTTGAAAAGAAGATTCTAGTTAGATACTCAACACATTTCCTTTGTGAAATAAAGTGAAGGGAAGAGATCTCATATGTTGATACTTTGTAATAAAGGTCCCAACTAGTTTAGAAGGAATATCATACCCTCCTATAGAACAACCAGAGTACCCCTAACCTCTCAGTCTCTGGAAGTAAATTTAATTAAATAGTTTTTCATAACGTTATGGCTGTAAAAAGAAACATAAATAAACTGTTTTATCTAAAACCTTACTTGACTTAAATAACTTGGCTGTAGTACACCATTACAAATTATTACTAATTCTTTACTCTTTTTATTACAGTTTTCTCCACAAAGAGACACATAAAATTAATAGTTTAAAGCTGATATTAGAGCTTAGGTAATATAATGAATTATTTAATGTTTTTTTATTAATAAACACTAAAATATTTCAAAATAACATCATCAATGCAATACAATTTGTTTTATTAAGCTATAGACGTCTCCAAAGGCTCTTCCTTAGTTCATTATAATACTATATACTATTATTTCCCCAAAATAACAATGAAAAATACTTTCTTGAGTTATTTTTCTTAAATAATTTAAGCAAATGAATTTTGAAATTTGAATTGTGAGCACAATTAAGTAAGAATAAGTACTCAATCTTAATTACCCTTTATAGATAGTGTGTAATTAAATTAGAACAAAACGTAGGTAGTTGGTTAAATTACTGCTTCATAAGCTAGGTTTCTCAGGTTGCTCCTGTGACAGTTAACGTTTGGAATGGATCTACTAAAACATACTGGCTTTTCATTTGTCATTGACCTATTATGTAGTGATTTTTGTAAGGAAGGTTAACCTTAGTA
The DNA here is from genome assembly GCA_035578905.1 of Stictocephala bisonia. Taxonomy (NCBI): domain Eukaryota; kingdom Metazoa; phylum Arthropoda; class Insecta; order Hemiptera; family Membracidae; genus Stictocephala; species Stictocephala bisonia. The sequence continues at coordinate 2,188 of JAQJVL010008343.1, forward strand.
GTAACAAAGACTACAGTTACCCATATACAATCATTAAACTAGATTGAAATACGTATTCGCCTATATCTTGACAATAGATGCCTTAATCTTAAATAAAACTTGCATTAATATTAATAAAAAAATAACTAACATTTTAATAATGTATGGTTGTTTTCATAATTTAAGAATACTTACTATCCAACTTATTTATCTACATGTAACTAAACATCGAACTTAATTCAATGAGTGCCATATAAACCATTAGATCAGCTGGATATTTGACCTAGGACCTTGCCCTCCAAAGTCCAAAGCCTTAGCTACTGAGCCCACACGTGACCACACATGAGGTGCCATATATGTATTCATATACTGATAATGGCTTATGAGTAAATAGCAACTATTTTTTATGATACGTTAAATTTAGATGATGTAATAATAAACAATTAATGAACAATTTTAATACCTTTCATTAAAAATTCCATTTACAATTAGAGGGCAGAGCTGTTAGTATATTTCATCATGGTTCTATACGGCGTTTACTTTAGGAAGTCTGCCAGCTCTAATGTAAGGGTTTGATATAATACATGAATATTATATCTTACTTATGTATTGTGTCACATTTAAATGTAAAGGACAATGTTAATGTAGAATTATTCAAGTTTTAAATCGAAGAACCTATGTTTTCACCAGTTTGGAAAGTTTTAAAAGTTTCTATGCAGTAATCGCATTTAAGATTGCACCTATATTAAATCAGGATTGGTAACCGACAGTTGACATAACCCTATTACAGAAGTATATTCGTCTACACACGGGGAATCTGAAGTATGAGTAGCTAAACTATAAGTTCAATACTTACTTTTCAGTATTTTCATAAAACTTGTTTGCTTTTATTAATATCAACACGAAAATATTTTATCTAAAACCATGAATAGTTTAGTGATTTTTTGTAATACAGTAGTGTTTTAATTATATTCAAAATAACCTATAAGAAGTCACTATTAACTAATAGAATAATACATACATATACAAACCCGTTTCTAGTCCAGTTTTCATCCCTGAGCCTCCTCTACACTAAGCCTCCTCAGCCCTGTCTGTCTACATCCCTACTGTTTTCATCTCCAACCCAATATGAATTAATACGTATTTTTTACTCTTGATGGATGAGGTATAGAGAAATTAGATGCAGTATTTGTATTTCAGCATTGGAATACAGAATTTCACCCTTGGGTGTCAGCAATAAACAAGCTCACTAATAATTATGCTGATAAAGGATTAAAGCAATCATCGTCAAACATAACAAACCTCCTTCACATTGGGAGGAGTTAAAAATTGGACAATTAAAAAAAAATACAATAACTACATGACTAATCGCGTGGAGGTTGAAAATTAACTAACAACAAATTTAATTACTATTACTTATTAATACATATCAGTATACTATTTTATGTCGTGTACTGTAATATTCACCTATCTCATGGGATCTTGGGTTAGTATCAATTCAAAAACCTATGTTCCAGACTTTTCCAGCACACCTCCCTGTTTGTGATTTCCCCTGAGTACTTACTACTCCACAGGTTTCCAACTTATATTTATTGAGGACGTGCTTTGACGATATATTGTAATAATATTTTTCTTTGTGCAGATATTATATTGAGTAAGATAAATTATTATAGTTTAATTCATCAAAATACATTAGATTTGATTTTAAGTGATGTTAACGTTCTTTACTTTATACTATACCTCAAAATGAACTTCCTTCTAATCTTCTAATCTTTAATGATTTACAGGTTTACCATTAGTACTTTATTACTATATAAATTTGTATATGTTAAAAAAAAACTGTAATATTGTAAAATTAGCGTTAGTTACGCCTATTGTAACAAGGGTACCTAAGAAGTTTCAAGAGCTCTTGGCTGTCAAACTTGGATATTAGTTGATTAGCCTGAAAGGCCTTATTGGCTTATACAGGCCAACTCTGTAACTTTGAAGCGTGAAAACTTCGCTATTTAGATGGTAAAATTGTATTGTAAATAACTTAATTATTTTATAGTTACTAAATAAATAATTTTCTTTAAAGTCTAAATGCATATACGTCAAGTTTATCATAAACCTATGTCAAATAAAAAAAATATATTTCGTCAACTTTGAAATATATACATTAGTTCAATCTTTACTTATTATAAAACATTACATATTCATTATTATATATGGGTGAAATAACAAAACCTAATAAAATATAATATAAAGTAGACATCCCTTTAACAAATTCAAATCGTGTGAAGTAATAATATATATGCACTTATCACCAGTGCATAGTGGCATAAAGAATCATAACAATACACAACTACTTTTACAATCAAAATTTATGTATAGTATGACTGAGACTGATAAGTGACTAAGAGACTGAGGGAGATTAAGAAAAGGCCATACAACTAATTTGTTATACTTTATAAATAAACAAGTAAAAAACGTACAAATTTGTATTGAATTTACAAAGTTTAAAATAAAAATGTAAATAATTATCAGACGTATCGATAAAAAAGAAAAAGAACCATAAATAAGCTTGTTGTATCAGTGTTTTAAAATTGTTTTATTTTTTAGCAATATGTTATTATACTGTTTCTTAATAAAATAACGTTATTAAATTAAATCAATTAGTTTTATATTGCACTAAACAATTACTTAAATGATCAAAATCACTGCACGTGTATGCTTGGCTGGGTAGGTCTCACTAGCGTACGCGTGTAAGTGGGTGGATGGGTCACATCATCGTACTCTTATGGTTGGGTGTTAGAGGGGACTATGTAATTAAACAATAATACACACTGATTAAAGTATTACATTTATTAAAAACTAAATGTAATTTCTTGCTGCTAACGGAATACTAAAGAACACTTCAAGGAGATCTTTTAGTTACAGTAAAAGTTTTTAATTTAGGCAAGTAACATTATGTAACGTTGAAGAGCACTTCAATATAAATTTCTTTTCCTTATTTTTCATTATTTTGTCAAAGGGATTTTAAATTTAATTTATTTCCTTGTATCAAGTTGACAACATACCTATCTAAGGACATACCATATTTTAGGTATTTAATAAACATTTTAAATTACCTTCCCCACAAAAAAAGGCAGAATACAATACTTTAAAACATAATAAACGCAATCACTCATTGGTAGATATGGTTTGTAATTAATTTGATGATTAATATTTATTTGAAAATGAAGTAAAGTTACCAGGAAATATAATACATTTCGGAATTTGATAATATTAGCCAAACATTAGTTTTACTTATCTAATTACAGTAATTTTATAAATAGTTTTATCATATATTTTGAGTTTAATACAATTTAATAATGCATTATACATTGTGAAAAGTATTTAATTGTGTTAGTAGTCTAATCAAATATTCAAAAAGTTAACTTATATTTTTTTAAATGTTTCATTAATAATATTATACAAGAGTACAACTTCGACTGAGCTTGGAAAAAGTGTTCAAAATACAATCGCATAAAATGAATTAGTAGGAACAATACGTGGTCTATGAATGCAATTATATTGAATTATTTTGCAAATGAAGCTGTCTGGTTTTAAACATGTCATTTTATAAAAACAATAATATGACAGAATTAGAGTAAAATTACTTTATTGTTATAACAAATTATGATGTATAACAAACATTTATAAGTTATAATGTTGACATTTAAAATCAATACTTTATATGCTATACATAACTTGTACAGTAAAGACAATTCTGAATAAAAAGATCTGCATCGTTAATATTCGTTATAACTCTTTATGGTCTAAGAAATGTAAACGTGGTTTTATCAAAATCAACCACAGGAATATTTTTATATTTTAAACTTATATTGAAATAATTTGTGTTTCGTAATGGTTATATTTTTAGTTTTCAGCAAGTAAACAGTTGTAAGGTTTTTAAAAGAATTTCAGAGCAGTTCAAAGATTCAGTTGTTAATTAATTTTAATCTCCAAACTGTAAGGGAAAGCAAAGGTTTCAGAACGATGATCCAGTATTGTATCAACATTTTATATATAAGGAGAAGCTTCATAATATTTGTTTACTATACAATTTTACCATAAAATAAATACATTTTTAAAACTACTAAACAACGATTTAAATGAAAAATCTTATTAATTTACTGTTATTCTTAAGTTAAATTAGACTGCTTGGTATTGAACAATGAACATAAAATATTTTGTTCCCAACAATACTTTTATTTTATTTGTTTTGTTATGCATGTACAATGTTCTTAACCGAAAGAATACGGTTTCGATCATAATATTTAACTATATAAAGAATTATTAATTATTAACAATTAAGAATTATTAACAAAACTATTCATTAAATGTAAAGTAATGTGTCATATAAGTTCGGAATGATAACAAGTAAAAACAGGAAAATGGAGCTATCACATTTAGGCATATAAAAGTTTATTTTAAGTAAAGCATAGTTTTACTGTTTTACCTATAAGTTGTAAAATGGGAGAAACTATAAAGGAAAATGCTCTATATAGCTATCCAATTATCATTACACGATATTATTCACTTCTCCTCAGCAGTTATACTCAATTAGCTAACAAACATACTCTGTCAAGAGCTCCACGTTAAGTGTTGGAGTAGGATTTTCATCCCTAACTTTACCTGGTAAAAAATACCTTACTTGGCTTTTCTAAAAGTTGTAGCCATTTTAAGAGAGTTACAACCAGATCTCCTCTTTAATTACGTCAAGCTACTTTACTAGACTACACATACTTAGTTATGGAGTTTAAACAACTACTATGGGACCAATATTATAGTATATATAAGGTAGAGGTTTTAAACTGGGGGATTGGAGTAAATGTTATTTACGTGTTGTTCACATTATTGTGTGGCATGTGAAGAATGTGTTCAAGTGGTCGTGGTATTTTTACAGATATTGGAAATGTCCTCTTGACTGAACACTTCCTATTCTCAGTTCGCTTTGATTCATAAGAGTATTTTATTATTATCAGTTCGTGTTGATATATAAATGTGAATAAATTTTTAATTTCATGTGTATAAAAGATAGTAAATTGGCAAAGTTTGTGATGACCATAAAGATCCACATATTATTTATACAATATTGTATAGTATGTTACAATTTCCGAAGCGTAATGTATTAAATTTATAATTTTGCCCTACCTAATAAAAAGAGGAAATTTCTTCTCATTTTTATGTGTCATATTTATGTATTAAATGAGGAATGCAAGGTTTTTATTATTTGAATCATTGTGATATAAAGTCAGTTATTATTACTATAAATCTTTTAGTAAGATCTATATTATGAACACTTTTGTTTGACTACATTTTATAGCTTACTATAAGATAATAATAACTAATAACATAAATATCGTTAAATAGTTATTTAAACATTGAACCATAAACTATTTCGTACATGACCTTTAGTCCAACTCCTTGATTATTTTATAACTAATATACTATATATATTATAAAAGAATATTGTAATAATTGCCCGATTTAAAACTTCAAAGAATCCTTTAAATATTTGAAACAGAAAAAGTGCCTTTTGTAGGCGCAATTTCATTTACCAAGCTTCAAATGAATGTTAAGGAAATGGTTTTGAAACATGATTTATTAAAGAGAAAAATATTTTACTGTACTCTTCGTGAGCTTGTCTTTGAAGGAGGTATTTCGTTGACAATTATATGACGTAAATTTTCCATTAAATTTTCCATTCCTTTTCTTTGGAACACAGTTTAAGGAATTCTTATTTATCAACTGTATATTAGTTCAACATTTATTATTCCTCTTGTTACTAGACATTTCACAATTCTTTACCATATTTTATAACTCTACAACAGAACTTTATAAGAAATTATTAGTTTTCTTACATTCTGCTGCGCGAGATATGGTACTTAAACTCTGTATATTTAGTTATGGACGAATGGTGATTACTTGAATGAAATGTTTACTAAAATATTGTACTGCAGGAGGTAACATTTAATCATTTTTTTCAAAGGAAACTACAGTCAATAATACTATTTTATTAATATTTAATCTGCGGTTTATTGAATTGTTTTTACTCCTGTAATATGTTTACTACATTTAAATAACGTAGACAAAAAAATATAGGAAAATATTCTTTTATGTATGTAATCAGTTCTTGATAATCAATTAAAACTCAATTACATTCTGTTTATTTTGATTCAATAGGCCTACATATAAAATCCAATGTTTTTATTCCATATAATAACCTAGTTTGTTTATTTTCTCCATTTATGAAAATCTTCATGTATTAAAAATGTATGGAAAAATCGTGCAATTCTATATTTTAATATGAATTACGAATATGGACAGAAGAGAGGTCTAACACTATCCACATTTAACGATATCGTAGAGAGATACACTTAAAATCAAAAATAACAACTATTATTTTACGTTCAGCACAACTTATCCTAATATTATTTTTAGTTTTGCAGCTAACATTAATTTTAGTTGTTATATTTCATTTAAGTTAAAAAACGTTATACTCTAGATTCAGATAAAATACCGTCTTATGCTACACAGTAAAATACCTTCCGATTAACGAAACCAATTGCAAAGATAAATTGTAGTAATTTGCTTCCTGTACACTTTAATTTATTAAGTAAGATTTTTTGTTAGTATCGGAAAAGTGTATTAATAAAACTCTACTTATAATAACATGTTACAACTGATAAATGTGATTTAAATAAGGAAAATTTTAAAGAGAATTATATTTTTAATTGTTACTACATTAACAAAAAATAATGTATGAAAGATTCAATATATAACGATATATTGAAACTAACATGATCGCTGGTTTGGTAGCTAGGCCTCAGACTGTGAAGTACTAATTCCAAAGTTCGAATCTCAAACTGACTTAACAATTTTTACTTCACTTATTTCACTAAGCTCAAGCTTAGTCCTGTGGACAACGTGAATTATTAAGTGAAGTCAAACAACAATTATCATTTGTATTTTTTTAACGAATATACTGAATGGGCTTAGTTGTATTTTAGCGAAGCTCTCACTTGCCGTGCCGTACACATGCGATTGCACGTGAAATGTGACGCGTTGTGGCAGAAATTCGCTTGCAGAGGGATTCTTGATTGATTCATACAATAATACAATATAATAATATAAATAATGATAAGAACTTTTTATAAACAATAGGAATCAAAAAGCAAAATATAACATAAACAATAAGAAATTCCACGGTAATAGTTTAAATTTAATTTAATAATGATTTATATTAAAATTGACAATATAAAACAAGTCGGTTATAAAATAGGTACGGTTTTATATAACTGAAACGTGGCAACAATGCAAGGCGTTGCTATGGTTGCGGCTGGCTTACATCGTCACGAAATGGGTTGTAGCATTTCCAAACTCCTCGTAATTGCAATATGTGCTGTAAAAGTGCACAGAAGTCAAGCCGTAACGGGACTTTCAATAGATAAATAATAGTTTGTTAAATAATAAATTACTATTAATATACTGTTGGTTAATGTGGATTAACATTAATTATCATGTTTTGATTTTGAAAGATATCAGTTATTTGGTTTTCTATACCAAATATGAAAAAAAAATATTATTATACTCCTATTTCATCCATTAATTTCATCATCACTTCAACCAGCCCCCCCCCCCCCCCCATATCGTCACTTTATCATGAGAAGAGTCCTTCTTCATCAGACAGTCCACTTCAGTACTAGATAGGACCATGTCTGATACTATTGTTTACTCCTCCAACATATAGATGTTCGTAAAACCATTGATTTTACTATACATAGAAGATAGTTCCATTCAATGTTAAATATTGAGGCACGGAAAATGGGAGCGACCGTGCTGCAACCTGTCGGAAATTGCCTCCAGTTTCGACTGTTCGGTTGCACAGCCTGTGAGCAGTAAAGGAACTAATCACTCCCTCTCATTTCCCCATTCTCTCTCTCTTTCTCTCGGGACGCTCGAGAGGGGGGAAGTACTTGTATACTGTCCCCCCTCCATCTGTCTACTGTCAGTGTGGCCGATTGGCCTTGATAGTGGGTCAAAGTGGGATATTGTTCCGTGCTGTGGTTTGTTTATCTTACACGGAAAGGAATCGCGATCTTTTATTTAGGCCTTAGGGCTTTGTGTATATGAAAAATGTTAGGGGTCATATTTTTGTTATTTTGTCAATGTAAATAACAGTGTGTTAAAGATGTTTAGTTAAAACATTACGCATTATCTAAAATTTGAAGTGCATTTGATAACAGGTAAGAGCACAGCCTACATATTTAATTACATATGTTAGATTGTATAAAAACTTGGCAGAATAGATCACGAACAGTTTTAAGTTTTATTGTTATAGTAGGGCTGCAGTTTGCGTTTGTATAACGACTTAGGCCTATGTAAAAAAATTAATCAATAAATATAATTCATTACTGTAATTCCATTCATATACGTATCGGATATGCATAGGAATACCCAATATATTATGTTAAAGAGATGCTGGCGCCTGCTGACGACTAAAAATGTCATATACAGTATTCATAAACTGTTTTCTGTTCGTTTATTATTTATTAAACAGCTTTAATATTACACTGATACCACTAGATTCGCGTCTGGCTCTAGCCGCCGAATAGATAAGACGCGTTGTCTCGTAGCTCAGCAATTATAGGCTCTTGCACGACAATTCTTGTTGCCATGTGTATAGTTTGGTACATTTTTTCTGCGAATTTATGCTAATAAATTTGTTACTTTAACAATGTCATCTAACTGTGGTGTGAGTGGTAAACTGTGTTCGGAGGGAGATGTTCTGAATTGTGCCGGAACATGTGGGAAAGCTTTTCACACGAAATGCGTCAAGGACGACGTGGAGGGTAAGAATCATGCGTAGATCATATTTTTGTAAGATATAGATAAATAGATAGTTTTAAAAGTCCTGTTTTTGATCTTGGCATCACTGATCATTGTATAGTTGGTCTTTATTGTAAAAGTAATAAATTTAAAATACTTGATAAGTTTACTTACAACGATTCTGCCAGTAACTTAGTTAAAAGAGATATTATTGATTATAATATATTAAATGTTTATTTGCACCAAGATAATTGGGACGATGTTTACTCAGAAAATGATGTAAATACTGCGTATTGTAAGTTTATTGATATTTTAAGTAATTATATATTTAGAAGTAGCAAGAAAAATGGTGGTAGTTCTAAATTGTTAAGTCCCTGGATAACACCAAACATTTTGCATAAATTTAAGAGACGTAAAAAATATATATAAAATTTCTAAGACCATATGACAGTTTTTCAGAATTATTTTGCAAAATATACTATTAAATTAAAAAATGTGATCAATAAAAAAAATGTATTATTCAACATTATTAGAGAACTGTAAAGGTGATGTATCTGCGCAGTGGAAGGTAATAAATAACTTAACAAGTGGTTCGTCAAAGAAAATAGTTCAGCTAATTGAATTGCCAAACGGTGTATGCGTGAGCCTTCAGTCATTGCTGATAAGATAAACAATCACCTTATCGCAATCAAGTCTAGCCGTCCAGATGTTGTACATTCCAATACCCTTCCACCTCTACGTCCTTACTATCAACATTCTTTCTTTATAACTCAACCAGATGTAGATGAAATTAAGAGTATTGTTAAATTAATAAACATTTCTATTATTATTTCAACTCAACACTAGTATTATGTTTTGAACAATTGATTTTGTACATAACATGTACATGTGGGACAAAATTAATATATACTGTACATCTCAAATATAACCTTTCATTACCAACATATTTTCACTTTGACTAGAGAAGTGATTGAAAGGTGTGGGTCGAACCTATAAAGCAAATGCATGATTTTGTTATAGGTTATTATGGAGTCTATTACGGAACGTAAAACTGGTTGTCGTAAGACATGCTCTATGACTGGCTGTGATGTCAACCAAGCACGGTTCCCTGGACTACACTTTTTTAAATTCCCCGTCCCTAGACCAGCTGTTTGTGAACAGTGGATTGTGAATTGTGCCAATGAAGCACTCGATTCACTCCCTCAAACAGCCCTTAGGGCTAAAGTGGTATGTGAAAAACACTTTACGAAAGACAGTTTCACTAGTACATTGAAGACAAGGCTGAAATTAAATGCCATCCCAACGCGTCTACCATACCCTTCTTCACCAGTAACCCCTGTATCAACACCTGCTCATTCTGTTGAAACATCGTCAACTTCCCCCATTGCTAAGACACCAACCAAAACAAAGCGGTCTCTTTTTAAAAGCCCGATTCAAGACATTAGTACTCCAATATACAAAAAGTATAAAAGTTTAAAAGGTCGAAAATCAACACCTTATAAAAATAGGTCACCTGGAAGACAGAAGCTTTTGAAAAGGCTGAGAAATGCTTTGCAATCAAAAAAAAAGTTTCAGCAGGCACTTAAAAGAACTGAAAAAAAATCGCCAAACAGACCTACCGATTTGTTGTTAAGGACAATACAGTCCCGTTTGCCTGAAAAAGTGGCTTTGTTTGTTTCAATGCAGTTAAAGCATTCGGAAAAAAAAGTTCCATGGACAGAGGAAGAAAAGAAGCAAGCCCTAGCAATGAGGTACGCATACATTCAATAAAAAAAAATATATTGTTGGACCTTTAAAAGTTATACCTCATTTTAAAGGTCATTGTTTTTACAGTACAAAAGTGCAAACCTGAGGTCAAAAAGATGACCCATTCACAAAATACAGCGATTCAAAGAATTTAATGTCATATTACTAATTCTTATCAGTTATACGGCTATTTATTTAACAGTTTCAGGTCCCTGTTGCTGAGTATGTTATTGATTGTTAATAATCGTAACAAATGACTGCGTTATAAAAATAGATATGCTATTTAACTAAGATAAAAATAAGAAACGTTTATTAAAAACACTTTTGACAGTAGGTTTACCTAAAAATAGTTTAATAATATTATTATAATAATTTGTTACTTATTTTTGTCAAATTTAATTTCTCATATTCAGTTAGATAAATTATAGCTCTACGCAGCAATAGATCTTGCCTTAGTCTTCAGCAGTGTTAGTTATATAACATTACATTCTTTGAGAGGCTATATTTTCTGACTGAGTCATCCTTTTGATCTCAGGTTTGCACTCTTGTGTTTTACAAACAAAGACCTTTAAAATGAGGTATAGCTCGAGATAGGCTTACATTTAACATTTTTAAGACTTCCTTCATGTGCCATCCCCCTGGATATGCAAAAACAAGTAAAATATGTCCATGTGTTTAGTATAGCGACATGAACATAACTACAACGTTTCATTACCTTTCTTTTAATAGTTTTAAAATTAATAAATACATTCCAGACTTTATCCCAACCCTGACAAAAATTTTTTGAGTGGCTAAATTTTACAATAAAATGAAATTTATATTTTTATTGGTTTTTGTATGTTTCACCTTTGTTTCTCTACAACATAATTAATATGTATAACGTTACCAAGCACTTATAATTTTAATAATCCTATTATTGACCTTGGTAGTTTTTATTCCAAACAATGACAAACAGTATAAGAGTTATTCAGACATTTACTTGTTACAGTTAAATGTGCACAGACTATATTATAATTAGTTTGAATAAATCTTAATTTAGAAATTTATTTATTTTTAAACTTAGTTCATTGCTTAGGTACAAGTCTCCGGCCCTTTATGATCAGATGAGGAGTGATGGGTTTTCTCTGCCAAGTCCTACAACAATAGCTCGCTGGTTGCAGGTAAGCTTAAAAGCGATGAAGTCAATCAATAAATATTTTCCATGGCACTTAAATAATGTTAAATTAAAGTTTTTCTTGTATTAACTTTTGCATTTTTTTACACGTAACATGTCTATGTTTTTTTAATTATTGCTACTTGATATCAATTTTATTGTTAGGTTGTGGACTTAAGACCTGGAATGTGCAATGAAATCTTCCAATTGCTCAAATCGAAAGTGGAACATATGTCCTCATGGGAGAAGAATACAGTCATCATGTTTGATGAAATGTGTATTAAGTCAAGCCTTGAATATGACTCCAAAAGGGATTTAGTGGAAGGTAACTCAAATTAACTATCATTCTATGATATTCATTATGTTCTCATATTTAAGTCATATATGAAACAGCCTTTAAATTATCTACTCTACACACGCACGTACACGCGCACAGACAGTTAATTTGAAGACACCAAAAACACCAACGAACTGGACACCACCCACCCCCTTAACTTCAATAATAATTTATCAACAAGTTAGAGCATTGATTTAATATACAGATATATTGTCTGTATAGTAAAATCAATGGCTATAGTTGTAATTTGTAAAAAGTATTATTTTATTGTTTTAAACTATATTAACAGAATAAAGGAAATAAACTGTGTTTATTAACAACGCTAATTGAATTGATGTTTAGGTCTGTTGGATCTGGGAGAAATGGGAAGAAAACCACAGCCTGGATCTCACATTCTTCTGTTCATGGCACGCGGGCTCTTTAATAAATGGAAGATGCCCATAACATACTTTGTCACGAACAGCAATGTCCAGGCCAATTCAGTTTGCTTGCTGATTAAGCAAAACCTTACAACACTAACAGACATAGGGTTGAAAGTTAGGGCAGTTGTATGTGACCAAAGTTCTGTCAACCGGAAGGCCTTACATCTCCTTGGCATCACAAAATCCAAGCCCTATTTTACCACCGAGGGACAGAACATTTACTTCATCTACGATTTCCCACACATTATCAAATGTATTAGAAATAATTTTATGAAAGGAGTAATTCAATTTCAAACTTCTGAAGAAAAAGCCAATAATGACAAAACAACTACCGGGTCAGCGGATTGGCGACATGTTGTTTTATTATACAATACTGACATTTCATCGGAAACTGCCAGATCAACACGACTAACAGAAAGACATTTACATCCAAATTCGTTTCAAAAAATGTCTGTAAAACTTGCCACTCAAGTCTTCAGTCATTCTGTGAGCTCGGCAATGATTTCAGCAGCAGAAACAAATCAGTTGCCACCAGAAGCTAAGAATACAGCAATGTTCCTTGACAAATTAAACAATATATTTGATTCGATGAACAGCTATGGCAAATTTCACCCTAACCCGAACAAATGCAGTATTTCAAATTCATGTAATGCCCATCTTAAAGTCCCCCTGGCAAACTTAAAAAGTGGTTTATTGTGGGTGAGGACTTGGAAGATAAAAAACAGTACAAGACGACCCCCGAGTTTCGATGGCATTGAGCACAGCCTCAATTCAACCATTCTCCTATGGAATAACTTGAAGGAAGATGGCGCAACTTTCCTTCTTACTGGACGGCTAAATCAAGACCCAATTGAAAATGAATTTTCAATTGCAAGACAATTTGTTAGTTCTGTTTTGTTAGTTGTTTATATAGTTGTTAGTTCAATGGAAACATATCACAACAGTGGAAAGTAATAAATAGTTTGACAGGAGATGCCTCAAACAAGAACATAGAGCGCATTGAGTTACAAGACGGAACAATCACGACAGACCCAGCGTTATCGCATACGAGATAAACAAATACCTTATCGCTGTCCAAGCCGACCGACCTCGTACAGTTCCCACATCGACTCTCCCACCTATTCGTTCTTATCCACAATCATTCTTTATAGAGTCAACTACTGTAAATGAAATAAAACAAATAGTGAAAAATTTTAAAAATAAAAATGAACAGGTTTTGATACGATTTGTGTTCATTTATTAAAATTCATTATAGACGAAATCGCTTCAGTACTGGTAATTAACGTCAGTTTTAGTACTGGCATTTTCCCTGAAATGTTGAAGTTAAGTTCAGTTGTTCCAATATTAAAGAAAAATAATTCTTTAATTTTAAAGATTAATTTAATTAATAAAAAATAATTATATTTTCAGGAATTTTAATATTGATATAACATAAAATGATTTTTTTTCTTGACTAGAAGCCATTGTCATGAAACACATGTACAACTCTCTTGTTCACGTTTTTGAATTATTTGTGTCAATAGTTTTAGATTATTTTTATACTTTAATTGAATTATATTTTCAGGAATTTTAATATTGATATAATATAAAATGATGTTTTTGTTTGTTTTGTTTTTGACTAAAAGCCATTGTCATAAAACACATGTACAACTCTCTTGTTCACGTTTTTGAATTATTTGTGTCTATAGTCTTAGATTATTTTTATACTTTAATTGAATTATATTTTCAGGAATGTAAACACTGCAGGGGGCGATTGTATGTCTTATATTATGCAATTATATGTATTGCTAGACTCATATGTTTAAATGTGTTTTAAATATATATTTTTTTCTTTAATAAAACTGGTCACATAACTCGATATAGTGGCCAGTTAATTTCCAAATAAGTACTATGTAAATGGATAATTGTCATTATTAGTTGGAAATAAATTCATTTCTTCATTTATTCTTGGCATTGTTTGTTCTGTATATTCTCACTTGTGTAAATAAGTCATATTCGAAGTGTTATAATTAAAAATGCCACAGAGTGCGGCTATAGTTTATTTTGTTATTATTTAGACTCTGTAGTAACACCAAACAATGAAATATTTTACAAACAATAATGTAATTACTTGGAACCAAAAAAATATGTTAATGTTAAAGACAGTAATAATAAAACAGACGTTTATAGTAAAAAGATAAATAATGCTATTTTAAATTAAATGCCTATACACAGATTGTCAGGCCATAAGATGAAAGCTATTTTTATCTTGTATAGAAGTAGATTAGTGGTTTTGTTATGATTTTTTCTAACCCTATCACGACATTTGAATCTAACCTGGGTTTTATATTTTGCCCAGTATTATTCTATATAAATATCATAGGCCTATTTCAATATTTATTTTGCCAAAGATATAAATAATGTCATATTTTTTAATATTTCACTATATTACATATTCCTGGAATATTTGCAGATTAATTTCTTAATTGAAATGGGAGTCATTGATTGGATTTGAAAACAATTTATTTTTTAATCAATTACCGAATACGAAAAAAATAATGATTGAGTCCAACAGTCGATTTAATCACCTAATCGATGGTTAAAATGCAACGAATAAAGATTTTTCAGATGGGCTATATAATATGAAAATGTTTACTTAAATCAGCAGTAATTATCGCCAGCATTGCCGATAAGTTAGTGGTCTATTCAAGTTTGTCTATTTACAAATACAAGGTGTGTTAATCATATAAATCAACATGGTGTTTTCATTTATTCAGTTATAAATATTTCTTTATTCAATTTGAATGTCAACTGAGTTTTACTGTAATAGTATCAACACAGTATTCTTTATTATTTGAAAGAGATGCAAGCAAATATAAAAACAGAGAACCCGGATAAACGTTGGCAATATGGAATAACGTAAACAATTATCTAAGCAGGATGTTGTTTGTGTGCGTGACCTGAGGAAGGAGAGGGCGGGGCGGCTGTCTGGAGAATGGGAGAGTGGGTTAAGGGGAGGGGAGGGCGGGGCGGCTGTCTGGAGAATTGGAGAGTGGGTTAAGAGGAGGGAAGTGAGAGAGAGACGGAAGAGCGTGCGAGAGAGAGAGAGGAAATAGGGCTATGCGCAGCGCAGCGTGGGGCCTCAAAACAGTTTTGGGGCCTCGCCACAACTCTCCCATATGGATGGAGTATCTCTTTATATAGTAAAATCAATGGTAAAACATAACATTACTTGGTTTTGAACATTAAAATAATATTTTTAAAATTTCATTCACTTTTGTCACGAGACTCAAAGCAATGTCATGTTCTATGTCAATATTATCACAAAATTGAATAAATTCTGAAATCTAGCACTCTAAAAAACACTCCTCTGCACATTTAAACTAACTCTGATATTCCGACCACGTAAGCAATTTACACAATAGTTCACCTGCCGGGGGTTGCACAATAGCTCAATTGTCACCTCAATTTACGGGAATTACACTATCTAACTGGTAAAATTAGATGTTTATTTAGTAAAAGAAAACGTACAAACTGATATTTTTTATTATTTAAACAAAAAACCTTCTACAATGCCCTGTGAAATATATTTATTCTGTTGTTAAGCTTGTACGATTTTACAGGTTATTTAAATTACTTTCGTTTGCACTTACTGTAGTAAGATTCATACAGTAAGTGCACTTAAATACACGAGTTTTAATTAAATATGGCGCTAATATGATTTTAGGCCCTACACAACATTTTCATTTACTTATCTGTAAATGACCAACTAACATTTTAAAAACTATATGGATCAATTCACATTATCTATCTCAATTAAAATACCTACAGGTTTTTCGTAATTAGATTAGCCATATTTTTAGTATATTTTAAACTGGATAACATTACATATTATTTAGTCAAGAATAACAGTTTGGATTTTATATAAAACATCATTAAATTTGTTACTGTAAGTAAAATTAGTTATGACAGAAGTTCTGCCTCTAAAATTGTATATTTATGCATGTGTGTATATTTTCCCCACCAACTCTTCTGTCACTGTTTCGTTAAACATTAATAACATTATTTTTTCCAAAACATCCCTGAAGCCCAAGTATGAAATCC
Organism: Stictocephala bisonia; assembly: GCA_035578905.1. NCBI lineage: Eukaryota > Metazoa > Arthropoda > Insecta > Hemiptera > Membracidae > Stictocephala > Stictocephala bisonia. Next base: position 18,764 of record JAQJVL010008343.1, read on the forward strand.
CTCCCCCCTAAAGGGCTAATCTATTACAGAAGTCCTATATTAGAAATATAATTTATTTGTTTTGTTGTGGTAATTGTATTTATTAATGGAAAAATAATTTAAAGTTTAAAAAATATTAGTTGTGCAAGAAAAATAAATGACACATGGACCGAATAATCAGTTTTTCGCTCATATTGGGAAAGGATTATTTGTTTTGGTGGATTAGTGGTTAAATCCACAATTGACCTCTATGGTAAAACAACCATTCAGTGGTTCATAGCTGGTTGTCAGAACAAACAAGTTGTTTGATTACATTGTTTGTATCACATTTATTATGTGTATCAAAATATATCAGGAGAAAATATATTCATAAACAAATTTAGGAATCGAAACAATGCTATAAATATATGCAAATATATAGAACCAATTACATCTATATCATTACAGTTAAAGTTCATTTCGCATAATTAATTTCAAAACACTTTATCAATCATATGTATCATATTAAATTTATTTTCACGACGTCGGATGGTGTTATGTTATAAATATTAGACGTCAAAACACTTCCAATGGGGTAAAGTGAAGATAAAGTAGTTTTCAGCCCTTGTTTTACATTGTAAAAGATAAGTAATGATCGTGGCTTTCACCAACCAAGTCACGAAACTTCCGCTCTTTCCCGCCACTTCCCATGTGATGAAGAGGGTTCACGACGTGGTACAGTCTTACCCAGGCATTGATTTTATCTACCAAGGCCTACTTAGTACCATGTTACGAATATCATTGAGTTTTTACCTTAGATTAATGCTGTTAATATATTGTTTACTATTATATCCTACGAGTAGATAAAATATAATGATAATAGACTCACTTTTTTTTGGTCACGTGACCGGATCCAAGATGGCGGCGCAGTGTTGCCAACCCCCCACCCCCTCCCTCACAAAATTTCCCCCATTTCCCTCACATTTCCCTCACATTTCCCACACATTTCCCTCATTTCCCTCACATTTCCCTCATTTCCCACACATTACCTACATTTCCCTCACATTTCCCTCTTTCCCCCCACATTACCCACATTTCCCCTCAAATTACCCTCAAATTTCCCTCAAATTTCCACGTTATACTATATAAAATACAATAAAATACCCTTTTTTTGTCCAATATGGCGACCGGATCCAATATGGCGTCTTTTCCCGCCCGCGCCAACTCACACCCCGTGGGAAAATTCCCTTCTCAAAATTCCCCCATCCAATATGGCTGTCTTTATATATACATATAATAAATGTATCACTTCATACATACACCATAACAAAACGCGACCGTAGCGCCCCTGGCGGCAATACCTAGCGACCGTAGCGCCCCTGGCGGCAATACCTAGTGACCGTAGCGCCCCTGGCGGCAATACCTAGCGGCAACGCAGCGCCC
>JAQJVL010008344.1:0-20146 GCA_035578905.1 Stictocephala bisonia
AAAATTTAAATGAAATAAAATTAAATATTAATATAAATCATGCTCGGTCTTTTTGTTATTTAAAAATGCATTGCACAAATTTATAAAATGAACATATGATCTTACGTCAATTACTATAAAAAAAGTATGGATTAAAATAACTTATTTTTGTCACACAATTAACGTGATTCCTATTACATGATTAACAGTCTAGTACTTGCTAAAACTGCTATGATTTTCGATTTTAGTCTACTTAATCCCAGTTTTCAGTGTCTGATACCTAATGATGGAGAGGGGATGAAGCTACAAACGACATATGGCACTAGCATAGGCCATTTTCCTTTCCTTTCCGTTTTAGTGGTTCGGTCTGTACCTGATTACTATTTACACGTTTTAAACCATTGACTTGTATTCAAAACACCATGGCTGATCAGGTAAATCAACTTGGTACAAACTGATTATCATTGTATTTAATTCAGCAGTTATTAAGCATTTTCAATGCAATATGAGTAAGGATTATTATGAATTTTGTTTAGTTTCCCACGTGATGACTGCTAAGAGATGTACACCTTTTGTTTCACAAAAAGGGCATTTTTGAACATAAGACCTGACATATTTTAGCTTAATTCTAATGACAGTAATAGTTGTATAAATGTTTTACTTGTTCAAGCATAATTTATTGCAATTTGTTTTATTTTCTAACCAATTTAACCCTATGTTGCTCATGCTAAAAGCAGATAGAATTACTTCGATACTTATGCATGGAGTGGAGTCCGGGTTAAGGTTTAATCACCTAGGCACATAGGATTTTATTAATTGTTTAAACCTAGGCACATAGGATCTAGAGTATACGCATGCTGTATCAATCGCCTATTCTATGATGAGGTAGAGCATATTGTATGTTCCTGTGTTAAACTCAATAGATCATATATTTATAATTAAGCAATCATGACAAACTTGGTACCAATCGATGGAGAATGTTTTGTTTTTTACATTTCAGATTTTTAACACGTTCACTGCTGACATGGAAATTCATTATTGTGCAAATGCTGAAATATTTTATTTTATTTTTGGATGTTTATTATTTCATAATTTATTATGTACATGTTCACGAAATGTTTTATTCAAAAATTAGCAATATAATGTAAAAAATAATAAATGACGCAAAGTGGCGTCGTTCTTGTTTTTACGTTCTTGTTGGCTTGCAAAAAGGCGGGAGTGACGCCAACTGGCGTTATCAGCATACAAGGCATGTTCTGTGTGACGCCAACTGGCGTCATCAGCATTGGACGTGTTAATAACATTTTTTGACTTAGCAAATAAAATTAAAACAAGAAACTTCTGCTGGCACAGAGGTCAGGAGAGGGAAAATGGCCAATGTGGATCATGGCTGAAGATTAACCAGATGATGGAATAAGGTGTAGTAAATGTCAGGGCAGAAAATGAAATACTCTGTCCAACAAAACAAGTTGCGATGTTTTAGCTGCATTGGGTATTTTACAAAGAAATGTTGTTTAGAGCATGCTGTATGTTGCATCTAACGCCTATCCCATGGTGAGGTAGAGCATATCATAAGCTCGTGGTGAAACTCAACATAACATATATTCATTATCAAACAAGCACGCTAAACCTGGTAGGCCCTAACAATCGGCGCTGAATGTTTTGTTATATATATTTCAGATTTTTATTAATTTTTTATGCAATGTTATAAACGTTGGAAATAGCCCTAATTTAAATGTGCAATTTCTACTCAATTCCCACCTGACGGAAGTCAGGAGACAGAAATGGCTGATGTTTGTCGCATGGCTGAAGAATAACCAGTAGAGGAATAAGGCATAGTAAATTTAATTCTGCAGAGAATGAAATACTCTTAACCATCTAAACAAATTACTGCATTGGGTAAACATTTTGTTTTGCGTATTTTCCAAAGGCGAGGAAAGGCATAATTTGTGCTGTTGATAAAAGTTGTTGTTAAAACTTTATTTTTGGCTTTTATTTATTTTTTTTATTATGATTACAATGTGCCACATTTTCCAAGTGAAGTGTACAATATTTGCACACGTTGACTTTTGGTGTTATAAGTTTTATACGTTTTGAAATATTTTCATATATTTTATATTTTCTTGTAGCTAACATTGTACTAATGAAGTATACGTTATAAAAAATTATTCATAACCCTTATTTTTGGATTATTAAGTAATTTTTTACATAAATGTTTTGTTTGTGTGGCAACATTTTTATTTTTCTCCATAAACAAAAAATATGTTTTAGGGTACAATATGAATACTTTTCCTGAACAACCTTTTCTTGTCAATTCAATGCTGATTTTTCCAATTTTTTTCATGATGTATTTGTTTAAACAGTGATCATACTGTAACTTTGCACATTTTTGTGCCTTATGAAAACCAACAATTCCAAACGAAAAAAACCTTGTAGTTTATCCAAAATATAACATGTTATTATAGTCCTCTAAATTCTACACAATTCTATCTTGGAATTATTTAAAAAAATGTTGTAGCACCCCAAATTAGGATTCAAAGCTATAATTTCTGTTCAATATTTACAAATTTTTTTCTTGATAATAATTATTTACTAAACTGGTACGTGAGTTTTGATAGTAGTATGTAAAAGTACGGTTCTTGGGAAGAAAAACAACATGTTAAAATGTACATATGAAGCATTGCCTATTTAGTATGTTTTATGATTTTTACAAAAAAGGCTTGCAGAGCACCAATAGTGGCACTGGTTTTTGGGAGTTCAGCAGTACTCACTACCTACATCGTGATTAGTTAGTGAACCATTATGTGATCCCAACTGCTACCTTTGCAAGCCTTTTTTTGTAAAAATCATAAATACTAATTAAGTATACTCCAAATGTAAATTTAACATCGATTTTCTTCTCAAGAACTGTACATTCACATACTATCGTCAAAACTTACAAAAACACTTATTGCCAAGAAACATTGAAACAAAATTTGAAAATATTTTACGTCAATTATAACTTAAAACCCTACTTAGGAGTACTGAAGAATTTTTGTTAATAATTCAGAGATTGCCAAATTGTTTATTATTTAGTGAGAACCTAAAAGACAGACCAGTTGGAACCTCAATATTTGGTTTTTCAGGTGCTAAAACACTTGTTTCCTTTAAACCTAGATCGAACAAAATTGTTATTTTACTTTCTACAATGAACTAAACTACAATTCCAGAATTCAATTCAGAAACAAATAAACCATCTGTCATTCACACATTCAATAAAACTAAAGGTGCAGTCGACCCATTAGTTCAGATGTGCATGAATGTCAGATTCAGCAGGAAAACTAGCCGGTGGCTGTTATGCCTATTTTTTGGCAAAACATAACGTACATCAGCTCTTGCGTTGTTTATTGTTCAAACGTGCTGTCAAAAAATGAACGACCAATGAGTAGAAGAAATTTTAATCTCCAATTTTGTGATCAACTTGTTTTTCCTCACATGCAGAACCGATTGGGTAATCCTTCTTTATAACGGAAGCTCTTATTTCTGACTTTCTTGGAATTCCTGTCAATATAGAAAGAGCACAACCACCCTTGCAAGAAAGAGCTGCTTTTACTGCCCTTCATCAAAGAGAAGGATGATGACTACATTTTGCAACCACTGCCGTAATCCCATCTGTGGAGAACATAAGGCTACATGCTGCATACGGTGTGACACTGACAGAGACCAATGATTTTTTATCTCTGGGATATTGTAAAATGTTCATTTGCTTATTTCAATAACTAAACTGTTAATTTGTAATTTAGTTTTACAAATAATTTAGCTTTATATTATTCTTAGTTTTAGTTCTTGTTTGTTTTCACTTATATTGTAGGAGCCATTTTGTATTGCTCAAAAACAATAATAATACTTTGTTTTTAAAATTATAACTTTTTTTAATAACAAGATTTATGAATGCCTTATGTGTAACATTAATCAGTCTAGACTAACTTTCATTACCTTTATTGGTATTTTTGTATGCAAGATTAAGGATTTCTTATGAATTTCAAATGTTCTTGATTTAAGTTAGCATCTAAAAAATTAGTACAAGTTATGGAAACATTTTAACTTTAGATAACATTATTTCAGAACCTTCTTTGTTCGTAAAAAAGTTGATATAACAATACATTTATATCTCTTATCATTTTTCTTTTAACCTGCAACATTTTTTAGGCTATTTTTAAAACAGCCCTTATAAATAGAGAAATAATAAAATCCAAATATTATTTATATAAAAACACTTCAAATGATTTGTACTATAAGAATATATAATGGGATAATATGTTTTGTTATTGTTTTCCTCAAAAATATAGTTACAAACTAAGTTTGTAAAATTTCCGCATGCTTAGTATTCATGTGATTCCTTGTAGGCTTAGTATTCTAGGGTTAAATATTGACATTTCTATTAAGGAAAAAATCAGGTTTCTTTAATTTTCTATGAAGATAGGCTATTTTGAATAAAACTCGGAATAATTACTAAGAAATAAAATTAAAACTTTCATTTAGTAAATGTAATTTTTTAATTTACAGGAAAATTTGTTATATTTTTTGTTAAGTTAGACTTCCTTTATTTAGTGAGATTTTAAAAACATATATATTGAATGAAATAGGTTTTTACACTCAACATGATTTTGAAAACTGATAGATCTAACTTATAATTATAGGTTTTTTTTGAGAACAAATGTTATTTTGGTGAATTTTGTATAGCTGAATTTGCATACTACTTCTGCTTAAGAATGATTAGCTAGCGTCGTGGAGGCTATAAACCCATTCCAATATGAACTCCAACATTTTGAAGAGAATACAGTATTTAGGGTTAGGATGGATTAGGTTTTGTTAGTCTTAAGTGAGGATTTTTTTTTAGTTCAAAAAATAAAAAAACAGAAATATATGTGTAAGAAATTTACTAGGCTATACAAATTTAGCATTATGAAGATACTTACTATAAATTGGTTAATGTATGTAAAGGGCAATTTAAAAACATATCCAGAAACTTTGGTAGCTCATTATAATAAATAATGATAAAGCTTATGTATAAACAGGCTCAGTCAGTAACTTTGATATTTTTTCTTTTGTTACCAAGTTACGGGAGAGCAAGATTCTGCATAGAATTTGGTACCCTGAGTTAAAAAGGGCTTACGGAATTATTGTAAGTTTAATTAAATGGCAAATTCAATAGGTTATTATGGTTTTTTGACCTTACAAATTGTGTAAAACTGGTCTGAGAACTAAATAAAAAAGTTAAAAATTGTACCGTTGCACATGAAAAATTATTTTATTTCACCAACAAATATTCTTAATTTTAAATAAATTTTGTACAATATTTTATCTTGAACAAAGAACATACAAAGTGAATTAATGAATGAACTAACAAATTTCTTGATGACCAAAATAAAAAAAAATGTTTTTCACGGAATTGTTTTGAATTTGTTCTAGGTTTTCTCAAAAACTGTCCAGCTTATAATTCTGAGATCCGTTTCATGTAATTTGTCAGGCCTAAAACCATATTGATAGGATAAATTTGCTTTTTAATTAACATTTTCAATATTCTAGAAAGCTTTTATTTATTATGCCAAATTGTGGGCAAAATATTCTGCTATCCATATATTTGTAGGATTTCCAGATTTATGTTTATATGAACTTTTATATTTTATGAACTCTACATGTAAGAACGAGATACCAAAGTCTCTACATAACTTTGTGAATCACCTTCTATTCATATATATATTCAACATCACTTTATTGATATGAAATAATTTGTAGCACTTAACTATATGGTTCAGGTCTTTCCTATATTAAAGACATTTTAAAAGCAATAACCTCATTAGGCAGCAATACACTATATTATCATGTTTAGAGGTTACAAAATAATAGGCCTAATTGTACAGGTCCTGATAGTGTATTATAATTTCTGAATTGTTTTTCTTTGATTTCAGACTGAACGTTCTTTTCAGAGGCAACCAACTATTTTCTTGAACCGAAAAAAGGGGTTGGGCGCAAAGAAAAGGAAGTCTTTGCGTTATACACGTAATATTGGGTTGGGTTTTAAGACCCCACGGGAGGTAGGTGTCTTAACTTTGTATTAATCTGACTTTGTGTTTGTAGACTGAGAAAGCTTTTCAAAAGCAGCCCGGTGTTTTTTTGGCAAGGAAAACAGGTGCGAAGAAGAAGCAGCTGAGGAGAAGTCGCAATATCGGTCTTGGTTTCAAAACTCCCAGAGAGGTATAAAGATTTTCAGATATATGTCAGGTGTTGGTTCTGTCTCCAGCTTCTGGCTTGTGGCGTCTTAACTTGGGTCTATATTAATAATCAAGAGAGGGGAAAGCAAGTGGATAGGCCTATATTAATGCTTGATTTATATTAATGGTAACTTAAGTCAGTTATGTCTTGTACAAGTTTTTTACAAACCCCATTTTGATAATGAAGTTATTCAGGAAATAAATATTTAGAAACTACTCTGGACTAATGGTTCGGTAAAGTTTTATCCTTAACCCTTTCGCTTCCGACGTCCGTTATGTGGTATTTGCGAAGACTTCCAAGGTCCTTTTTGGTGAAAATGCATTGTTTTAAGAAATATGCTATATATTTTTTATTTATGAATGGAATTGAATGATTTTTGTTTTTTTTTTTTTGTCATTAAATTCTCTATAAATATAATTGATAAAGTAATATTTATTAGTTAAAAAATGTTTATTTATATGTATATACATGTATAAATAATTTTTAATTTTTTTTATTTTTGTAGTTTGAACTAACCTACAGTGCACAAAAAAATCTTAGAACATTTTCAAGATATACATTTTAAAGATAATCTTGTGGCTAACATGCTTACAAATTTGTATGGTCTTACCTTTAAAAATGTCTGTTGTAGAATTTTTTTTTGAACATGTTTGGAATTTTCGCCCAATTTCAACGCTAATGGGCGATCGTTCTCGTTTTCGTCTACCGTTACTCATATTTACACTTCGATATAAACACTAAACAAACTATAAAGAAACAAATACTAATTATGAAATAAATAAAACACACTAAAAACAACTAAAAGTAATACGCAACACAGCTAAAATCAAACGGACACATATGCTAAAGGTTAGCAGTAAACTACTGATTCAGAACAACAACTCAAGTTGTAAGTCACAGACGTTCAAATTCAAAGATGCGTAAAATTAAAGTTATTATTCCAAAGACGATAAAACCTAATTTCTAGTGTAACCTGTATGTTTATGCATACGTTGCTATAGTTTCATAATAATCGGACGAATTTAAGTAACTGAAAAAAAAATTTCCGCAGACGTCCGATATATCGGACGTTGGAAGTTTTCGAAAAAACCATGACGTCCGATATAACGGACGTCGGAAGCGAAAGGGTTAAAACTGTTAAGTGAATTGCTATTATTAATCATATTTCACATAAAAGCTTTTAATCCAAGATTTGTGGTAATGGTAGGTCCCAAAGCGTAGCACCGATCCTTTTATAGGTTTATTGCTTTTTTATATGAAAATAAATACTTGGGAATATGTTGTTTACTGTATCGTATTCTTTTACTTCTTAAAATATGGTTCTATTACAATTTACTAGCATTATAATGACATGTATGAAAATACTTAGTATTGTGAAGCAAATGAAATTAATTTCTTAATAGTAGGCGATGAAAATTGAAACTCAAATCATTTTTGGAGGTCGTTAAAGATTTTTTAAACAACTTATATTTGCAAAATTATATGAGAAATTAAAACAATGTTTCTTTTTTACTAATTAGAAATTATTGGATATTTTCAATTTTGCAGTTTATAAACAGTTTTAATATAGCTTTTACAAAACACATCCTGAAAATGTAATATTTATTGAAAATAAAACATAAAATGTATAATAAAGGTACTTTATGAAATACAATAATTATCCCAAAAGATTAGTTGGTAGATCAATATAACAAATGTTGTAAATCAATTTTAGAATAAAAAAAAATGTTAGAATATTTAGTATAGTATAAAGTATTGTGTTGTAGATCAATACATACATGTTCATAAACATACTAATATAATATAGTGGTAGATTTTTTATAATCTTAAATACAATAACAGTTTTATAAATTATAATCTATATTCTTGTAAATGTCAGTTACATAGCGCTTAATTAGGCCTAATTTAGGCTATTGCTATTAATCACTGCCAGTCCCTAATAATATTTTATTATAACCTATAAAACTATAATATATTACCTACAAAATTATTTTTGAACACTGATATGCCATTTAAATACTATTAAACCATCCAAAAAGAAAGCATTTGACGTAACGGTGACGCTAAGAAGTTAAAAAACAATTACTCATACATTCAATCACAAATACTGACTCAGAATATGATAGTATACTTCATTCAATAGCTTGGTCAAACATCAGTTTATATGTATTTTAACAATGAGTGCAAGTTTATCCGTCTTTTAATTAACTTGACAATGATTAGTTAATAATACATCTTCTATGGTACTATAAATACAGCATAAACATAACTTATTACAAATTTGTTTATCACCCTAAATTATAAATTAACCATAAATTTATAGCATGTTTGTATTTTATGTTTCATAATAATTACGTATCCTACATTTTCAAGTAAAACTTATAGGCGTCTATAGAAAGACCTTCAGAATCAACTTTCAGCTAAATATATTCTAGAGTAGCTTAAAGGCAAAAAGTCGTTTGCATACCACATATCTAGGGTTAATTTGTATAATTTCACTAATAAACATGTATTATTTTTAATTTTTTACATAGTTTCTTACATTGATATTATTCAAAGAGATAATTGAACTAAAAAATATACAAGTTTTAAGAGTTTACAATACATTTCCATCTAAACAGTTCTTAAATTTCTGTTACCTTACATATTCCTGAATTAAAAATCTCATTTTTATGTCTTAAAAATATAAACAGTTATTAAATATTATTTAAAATAAAATGAATATTAATTGCTAATACCTAACACTTTTTTTAAAGGTCTGAAATGTGTTTCGTCATAAAAAAAAAAAAAAAAAAAAAAAAAAAAAAAAAAAAAAATAGAAATCTGTTGGAAAGGTATTCAAACCAAATATTTATTGAGGCTTATGAAGTAAAGAAAAAATAGAAAAAACCTTAAACAAAAAGAGTCAATTGGGCAAGCGGTCTAGGCGTTAGGTTTTGATCCTGGATTAAAGATAGTGCTGGTTTGAATCCGATCTGGGTTTTATCAGTAATGATTACTTTGTACTGACTGCTTTGCCCCCTTACTCTGTCTTAATAACTTCCCTGCACAAATCAGTCGTCTTTAGTGAGTTGGCAAAGTAAGGCTAAGATCGGCCACTCCTTTAAAAAATTAAATGAAAAAAGATTTGGTTATGAATTAAATATTTTAATAAACAAGCATTGGAATTTCCTTTGTCCAAGGCCTTCTTGAGTCTTGTGTAATCTCTGCAATACTAACATGGTGGATTGGATTAATATCTGACCTGGGATCATAAGGTGAATATTGCATGTTGTATGTTCTTTACTGTTTATAGAATTTAGAAGACACTGTCTCTTATGATTAAGGTTAGTATTGTTAGAATATTTATTTTTTGACCTAGTAGGTAATTCTGCACTATTACTTGATCATCTTCAAATGTTTTAATACTTCGATAAAACATTTTTGGGATGCTAAATATCAATGTAGGTGTCAGAAACAGAGTTAGTATCATTAGTGATACATTAGTATTCACTGAGGCTGCCTATATACATCGTGCTGTGGCAGTTAGGGCTAGGTTAGGTTATCATAACTTATTGTAGCATATGTTTTTACAAATTCTTCTGGCTGAAAAGCAGTTTGCAACAGTGAAAATACGTTATCACAGGTTCATTCCATAATATAAAAACCTAACCATAACTGCCGCAGTGCGATATCTCCGAAAAGTCAGTGATAGCGTGTGGACTTTAAATCTTATCACAAGTGAGGACTACCACATCATCATATCAAAATATGAAAAGAATTGAAGTTGACAAAGTAATTGTGCAGTTTTACTACCTAGTATTGTTATAAAAACTATTTTTTGGCATATAACATAACATTCTGAGTAATATCCTTATACGTATAAGTGCAGCAAAGTTGTTCTTAAGCTTGTTTAAATTTATAGTGTTGTATTCAGGTGTACATATTATATTGGGCTTATATTGAATATAAAAAAGCTAAATCCAGCCTAACTAGCTAATTTCTAACACAAATATATTAATGCTAAACCATTTTCATGTCAAAATTTATCTTAAAACAAGATGACAGATTTTCAGTTTGCATTACCAATGAAGATAGTTGTAGGTTAGGTTAAAGGGCACTAGGCCAGGAATTAGTATAATGGAGAGATATGACATCAGCAAACTTACCTTAGAAGACAAGTTTACTAACACCAGAGTAGTAGTAACATTCACAAAATAAACACTTAATCTCACAAATTTCAATACCACTGGCATTTTCTTCAGTTGACTAGAGAAAGGGGGGGGGAGAGAGCAATATACTCCCCCCCCCCCCCTCTCTCTCTCTCTCTCTCTCTCTCTCTCTCTCTCTCTCTCTCTCTCCCCCTCTCCCTCCCTCTCCCTCTCCCCCCTGAAGAAAATGCCAATGGTATTGAACATTTGTGAGATTAAGTGTTTATTTTGTGAATGTTACAACTACTCTGGTGTTAGTGAACTTGTCTTCTAAGGTAAGTTTGCTGATGTTCGATCTCTCCATTATACCAATGAAGAGAGTTGGTAAGTGAAAGAGTATCGATAAAACATTTAGTAAATTCTTGGAAATTGTGATAGACTTGTTAATAATTTGGTTAAGTTTTATCGTTTGACACAAAACAGCAAATGCAATAACAAAAATCTAAAATATTTGCAAAATCTTGGTGGATAAAAAAATTATGTGTAGTTACAATTTGAGGGATCTTCTTCAGCTCAAATCAATGAATTGTTTTACAAATTTAAGAAATGGAGATATATAAACATAAATACTTAACTATGGCACGTTCCATGATGATTCTTGTTTATTCTCAGTAAAATATTACTTATTTCAATCATAGGCCTGCTGTGCTTAAATTCCCCTCCAATCTTCTCTCTTCAATGATACTACTCTAATCCCTCATTCATTGTTTCACCCCCTTTAATATGTCTTTAGATCTTCATCTCCACTATTTTCCTCCTTCCTACTGATGCTTGAACCATTGTAGTTCATTACTATCAGTCGCCTGAAGTGATTCCTCCCTAACTTGCTGCCTGTTTGAATCTGACAGGCTACACTGTCAAATTTTTAGTAACAGCCAACTGTTAAAGAACAAAAGACCATATGTTTAACATGGTTGGAGTATCTAGTCAGAGACAACATGGAAAACTTGTAAAATCAAGAGAATTTTTAAAATGTGGAAACTTAAGGGATATGTCATTGGGTGAAATAAACCTAGAAAATCAAGATAGAAACAATAAAAATTCATAGAAGGTTTTCATAACAACTGTTATGAAGACCACTAAATATTTATAAGTACTGCTCTAGTCCTTAAAATATTTACAAATATATCAAATTTCTATATTAAGCTTCAAAGCCAATGCATTAATTCATTTTAGTGATTCATTAAGGGTGTTTGTCCGGGTGTCTTGTTTAGCGCTCTAAGGAATTTAGTTCTGGATTTTATCACAACTGCCTTTAAGAGTAATAAAGATACTGACTCATTAACAAACAAGCAATGTATTTCCCTCCCCTCTCCCCATATCATAGCCCCCACTTGCCCCACCCAGCAAATTCGATAAGACAAAACTCCCTCATTTATATTGAATTCTAGCAATTAATCTATATTATATATATTATTAATCTGCTTTTTTAGCCAAGATGATTGTACAAATTTAAACTCAAAATTGTAACAAATTTAAATTATAGAAAAATAATTGGTATCACTTAAAAAATTTTATTTTTAGATTTAGGCCTACTATATACTAAAAAATATAGTACCTTTTCTCCACTATATTCTCAAAATCTTAATAAAATGTGTCACGCGGTTTGTTTATGAGTTATGCACAAAAAAGGCCAAATTAGTCACTTTGGGCATTCATATCGCCATAATGAAATTTTTTAGAATTTTTTTTTCATAACACATTTATTACTTTACAATACATGGATACTAACAATTTTATTTAAAAAAAATAATTTTCAATCGAACATCCTTAAAATATGTTGCTATATTACTTTTTAAATTATAAACTAAAACAAAATTGAATATATATATATATATATATATTGGTGCTGGATTGTATATTGCTTAAGTTAATCTGTCCAACTAACATGGTGGCTGAGCTTACAAGGTAAATTTTGCTTGCATTATTGCTCTATGTATTTCGTAGTTGAGAATATGAAAGGTAAGTCCGTAAGTTAAAATTTGATTTTACAATGTAATAAAACGTGAACTGAGGCCACAAAAAACTATTTTGCAAGATTTAGTCCACATTGATTTTGTCCCATTGATAGATAGTACACTCCCTTTGTTACTGTGCATCTATTCCATCTTATTTTACATTGTTTAAAGCACCCTTGGAAGTGCTCATCATATTTTTACTTTAGTTGGGAGTAGGAAACAGTCGCAGGGGGCAAGATCTAATGAATAAGAAGGATGGTGATCGAATTTTTGGTCAGAAAATGATTAACTATCAATGCTAAATATGCAAGTGCATTGTCACAGTGGAATGAGATTCATCCATTCCATTGAGTCGAATTTGATCTCTCAATCTTTATACTTGACAACTATAAAGTAGAACTCATCATTTACTGTTTGTTCTTCAGAAAGAAATTCATGATGGACCAACACCTTCAACATCAAAGAAAACTAGGAGCATAACTTTGATTTTCGAATGGCATTTTCTTGATTTTTTTGGTGTGTGAGGGTTATCTATTGTTTTATGGAGTGGTCCTTGCTTTGCAATTTTAGTTCAATGTTATATTCGCAAAACCATGATTCGTCATCAGTCATTACTTTTTAGATATCCAGCATAAATGAATTTTTCCTGTCAGTAACTAACACATTCGACTCTGCTTAACTTTTTAATCTGGCATCTTTGGCATGATATTTGCACATATTTTTTTTGATAATTTACCTGCCTTTAAATAGCACCATTAACTCGTCAATGCTCTGAGATTTAGTTTGGGTTGCCTCAGCATATGAATATTATGATTCAGCCAGTCAGTGAGAGGTCTAATTTCATATAATATGTCGTAATCAGAACTACTGTATCTTTTTTGTGTCTTCTCCTGATAATTCAAATGCAACGCCTGAACATTTTTTTAAAACCTTTTCACAGTCATTACATTAGCAGTTGGCTCATAAAATAAAGGGTCTAACGAACAGTACATGGTTATCTCTGGCAAAGCATGTATATCCATCAAGAAAAGCAAACCAATAAATGCCTTACAATTCTTTTGTCAAGTCAGTCCACAATTTTACATTTTGCTGCTTATCATGTAAGTTTGTTTAATTGATGATTAGGTCCTAAACTTGATCATTTAAAAATCTGTTAGAATGTGTGACTTGTTGGTCTGATACTGCAAATACATTTGTTGGTACAATAGGATCACTGTCAAAATTTAACGCATCCATCTCATTCTGAGGAAATGCTTTGTTGCCTGACCATGTGGTTTCAATTTGCTCTGTGGTTTTTATTGATGTTTGGAGGAAAATATTCTTTTTAGCTTTGGGCTGCCCTTTTATATTTTTAGTAGGTCTCAGGAACGTAATCCGGGTCTGAGTTTCTGTCATTGGAGAAAAGTATGAATCAGTAAAGCTTCATCGTCACTTTGGGTACAATAGATTCCATATCATTACTATTTTCATTTTCTGAAACATGATCATTAACTCCAATGTTGAAGGCCTAGAAATATAGGAATGGTCGTTTTATTTAATTAGGTACTTCTGGCTTTTTAGGAGTCTTGCTTGTGATTTCAGTAATAAAATCCGAACATCCATCCAAGTTAGATTCCTCTTCCTCCTTGGAATCAGACGTTATTCGGTATCAATTAACTTCTATATCAACGTGTTACATAGCATAGTCTTGCAGACATCCTCAAAATTTAAAAAAATCCTAATTGTATTCCTAACTGGGCAGTGGCCACACGGTTGCCAACTAACCTACAAATCGGAATCCTACACGAACAGTGGCAATCATACTACCACCATATTAAATTGGTTATATACCACAGACAGATAACATTTTACAACAGTTAAATATAGAGCCAATATATGTCAAATCAAACAAAACAAAATAATTTCAACTCTACCATCGCTTATTTTAATGGAACTTGGTTTATTTGGCCCTGAATTCTGATTACAAATCTTATGGGTATCTTAGCTATATGTGTATGAAAATCGGAAAATTTCACTTTAAGTGCGCTGAAACCTAACATGTGCTCTAACTCAGGTTCTATAAGTCCCAACAAGATGTTTAAGGGCTCATTATAAAGATGATAAATGGGCTTTAATTTGATACCACACTTAAAATGGTTTTTTTTTAAACTCCAAAAATATATTGAAAGATTTTATAGAAAGTATTTTTTGAGATTTTAGAAAATTACGTATTTTTTCATTGTTGTCTTGTCAGCACATCATAAATATTTCAAAGTGGTATGATGATTGAATCATCTTTTATTGTAAAAATACCTCATAGTGGTTACATCATTTTAGTCATATCACACGCCATCTAGATTTAATTATAAGTATTATGTGTTAAGACACTGTGGATAAGAATATAAAATAAAATTGTAATTAATATAAATATAAAAATATGAAAAAATGAATAATTAATATAAATATAAAAATATATCAATCTTATCTTAACATGGAAAAAATGCATTTGATTGGTGTCAGGGGCTCAGTTAATTGTTAAGCTGCATAAGTGAGTTTGGTAAAGTATACAATGAACAGATAATGACTCTACACCAATTGTTTGACCGTGCTAAAGAAAATATCGTCAACATTAATTTCATTTATTCTACCTAAGAAGGCTATGAAAGGCATTATTAAAATAATAATTAGAGGAAGCTGAAAAAAAAAAAAAACAGCGAAAGGAACATAATCAGTTTCATAAGTGTCAATCGAAAAAGGAAACCAGAGTTTTTGTTAAAACTTTTCTTTTCTAATAAAGCAAAAGAGGAAATTGTTTCAGAGAATAATATTGACAATGACTTATATTTAACAGTCTTCTCTAGTGTGTAATTTTGTCGCACTCGTGCCTCTGACCATCTATCTCGTCTTGACTTTAGAAATACTTGTAACTTTGCGACTATCAGAGGACTGATTTTCAACTGTTCATCCCTAAACCATTGTGTGATTTGTAAAGCCATGGCAGTTGATTCTCCTTCCTCATTTGGCTACCACACAGTCCCAGTTATTAGTAGCTCACGCTCATATTTTACAGTTGAACATTTCTTTACTTGAAAATGTTTCATGTTTACTTCTTTTAACATAGCTATTTCAAATTTTAACATACTTTTTAGAACATTACTAGTGCCCCTCAACACAGGTTTGTTCAGTCTTAGGTTTGTTCAGTCTTGATTAAAGAAAATATTAAATTGGAACAATACGTATTGGTATATAAAAAATAAACCAAAACAGCTCCTCTTAAAAAAAATCAAGTTTAAAATTTATTTATTCATAAATAAAAGTTGTAATCTTATTTTGAATTTAACGTTGGCCTTATGGTGAATCAAATCCAATATGGCGACAAGTGTAGTAGACTCTTGAGTGACATTGTTGGTTTTGTCACATGTATGTATAACAAGAAATGATGGTTAAGGTGTATTTTAAATATTGCAAATAAAGTGATTAAAATAACATATTAAGAGCCACATTATAGTAATAAATTAAAATAACATTCAATTTTTTTAAGTGCGGTATCTAATTAAAGCCTTTAAGCAGTTTGTTATGACTTATCAGAACCTGAGTAAGAGCGCATCTTAGGTTTCAGCACACTTAAATAAATAAAGTGAAATTTTCAAACTCTACACCATTTACAGAGTAAGATAAGATAATAAATAATAAAAACACGTAAGAGATAAAATTAAAAACAAAATTTTTTATTCGGGCCCAAAGTACTACAATAATACAAAGTTTCATCAAAATAGTGAGTGCCTTGTTGGTTGACGTCGAATAACCCAATATTGTACACTTTTTGGTACATTATTATTGCAATTTACTTAGGCCTACCTGATTTCAAAATCTTGTGCTTCAAATCGTGGTAACACAATAAAATCATAAGTTAAACTAAAGAATGTGTTCTGAACATTAAAATTGGTACACTACTGCTACCTGACGGTCAAAAAAATTATCTCACATGATAAAAACATATTCTCATAGGTAGCAGCACTAGCTAGAACTACAATCTTGAAAAACAAAAACAACTATGGCCAGATACAACTTAACTAATTGGGTGGCAACTATATTGCCGCTACCCTGGATATGATTAACGAAGTATAGTTATAGTAAAAATATATACTTGTAATGATAGGCTGTAATTATAAAAAATAATCAATAATTCCCATAGGCGTTGTTAGCTTACAGCATAAAAATTTTGTGTAGTGAGTCAGCCATAAGGCGCTTCACCCATGTGCATCAGCTGCATATAACGAAGTGATACCTCAATGCCCATCGGCGTTATCCACACTGAACATGTTAAAGATATCCTAAGCCTGGCCAAGTGCCTTTTAACCTAACCTAAAATAGATGACAATATTAAAGTTTTAATTTTTTAGTTTTATTAAGAAATGACGTACCACCTATCTTAAGAGTTACATTTGATTGTTTTAACATTTTTTTCTTCTACAACTTAAATTATTTTTCACTAAAAGTAATGATTCATATATACCACATTATTAACTTTATGATCTATATGTGTTAAAAAGTTGAATAGAATTTGCGCACCATAATGTCTAACCATGAAACTCTCATATAGTACAGTCAACCTTCCTAGAAAAATTGCGGGAACTAAAACGAACTACTCTCGAACTGACATAAAAACTGGCAACGCAACGACAAGTGATAGTGTTCCTCTTCAATAGCTAAACTCATGTTAAACTTATGCATTTGAAGCAGGAGCGCGCTACGTAATTCAATGTAGGCTGCATTCAACGTGTTAAATAATGTATAGCACAATTTACTACAAAACTACACTGTAAAGAGTAAGAAAGATCTCATTGCATGATTGAGATTGACTACAGTGAAGTCAATCACTACATCAAGAATTAATTTCATGTTATTTATTGGTGGAGTGTTACATAATGAAACCCATAATTCTAGATCAAACAAGCGCCAAAATAAACTAAATAGAATTTGTTGTATTTATGTTTTCTTTGTTTATTTTAAGTAACAAATTTTAAATATTGAAATAATTTATTCATAGGCAATAGAAGGAACATACATTGACAAGAAGTGCCCATTCACTGGTAATGTGTCCATCCGAGGGCGTATTTTGACTGGGTTAGTGCAGAAGATGAAGATGCAGAGAACCATTGTCATTCGGAGGGATTATCTTCACTACATCCGAAAATACAATCGGTTTGAGAAACGTCACCGGAACATGTCTGTTCATCTGTCACCGTGTTTCAGGTAATAATTTACAATACCCACTCCTGTATTTAGCTTCAATTTTAAAATATTAATTTTTTGTTTTAAAAAATTCACTCACCAATACACATGAGCCTGTGCGTGAATGTCATTTAATGAGTGAAATACAGACTTGTTAGCTCAGTTAGTAATTTGAACTTAAGACCTGCTCTCTGTATTCCGAAGCCCTAGCTACTAAGCCACTATGCCAGCAAATTTTAATATTAATTATTATCTTCCTGCCTTATACATACACAGATACAACTTAAAATATATATACTATATACCAGCTGCTGAGATTAGTCAACCTTTCACTAACATTTTTTTGTCCTCTGACTTATTACTTTATTAAAAAAAGACATGATTATGGTTTTGTTGGTTAATAAATATGTTTTACCTCTTTAGAACAATACAAAACTTTAAAAATGTGTTCATTTTTTGTTATTCTGTTCCATAATCAATTGGGAACATATTTGAAAGTCTGTAATCATTAAATGGGAAAATACTGGTTAGCTCCAAAAAAGTGTAATTAATGGCTAATAAGTCAACCCCTTCATTAAATTAGGGAGGGGGATTCATTACCAGCTGCTTATCTCATGATTAGTAATACCATTAACTTTTTATACGCAAATAGATTTCCCATCCAATTGAGTCAAAATATCAGCTGTTTTGTGGTCCTATTAGCAGCCACAAATATTCCTATTAGTTGTAATATCTAATAGGTGTTTATAATCAAGGGTAGTACTCTTGCTAGTAGGTAAATATTTTTTACTAGCAAGACAAGAATTTGTGAGTTAGTAGGCTAAACGTTCTTCGCTAGGTAAGTGTAACGTACTTAATGTTGTAAAGTTTTTGTAATCCATAAATTACACTTAGATCATCATCATCATCAGCAGCAGGTTCCAGTCTTCTCCCGGGTCTGCTTGGTACACAGTCCTCTCCACCATAGCTTATCTTCCCACTTCCTTTCTTCCAATATGTTTTCCCATACCTCCCCTCTTCTTACTACACTCTCCTTTAACCCATCTCTCCATCTATCCCTTGGTCTACCCCTTGGACGTTTACCCTGTATCCTCCACTCCATCCACTTTTTTGGTATCCTCTCATCCTCCATCCTTTTCACATGTCCGAACCATCTAATTCTTTCCCTTTCTATTTTATCTTGCAGAGGTTCTTCATTTAATCTGTCTCTTATTGTTTCATTTCGTATTCTATCCCACTTCGTTACTCCTAATCTACCTCTCAGGAAACGCATCTCACATGCCTGTATCTTGCTCTTTTCTCTATTCTTCATTACCCATGTCTCTGCTCCATATGTTAATATTGGTATGTAGTATGTCCTATATATAATTTCTTTACTTCTTTGTGGCAATCCTTTGTCTCTTATTAATCCCCTAACTAATTTGTAGAAATTTCCAGCCTGTCTAACTCGTTCATTTATGTCTCTTTCATTTTTACCATTTTCTTCCAGGACACTACCCAAATATTTGAAGAACTGTACTCTCTTCATTTCCTCTCTTCCCAGCATTAATTTTTCTAATATACACGCTTTGTTCCTTGTTGTTACCATATATTCACTTTTCGACACATTGAATTTCATCCCATATTTCTTTACTTCTTCTACCCACACATCCAACTGTCTTTGTACCTCTTTTATTTTACTTCCCCAAACCATTAAGTCATCCGCAAATGCCATAACCTTCATATTTTCTTCTCCAATTCTTTTTGCCACTCCACTCATTACTTCATCTAATACTGTTATGAAGAGAAGAGGTGACAGAGCGCTACCCTGTCTTAATCCGTTTTCTTGATTGAACCACCCTGTCTTTTCACCCCCTATCTTTACACAACTTTGGCTTTCTCCACAAATCTCTCTTACTCTTTCAATTATACTGTCTTTAACTCCCTTCCTTTTAAGTGCTTCCCATACCTTATCCCTTCTCACAGTATCATACGCTTTTTCCATATCTAGGAACCCCATTACTAGATCTCTTCCATACTCATAATTCTTCTCCTGCATCTGTTTAGCAGCAAAAATGAGGTCTATTGTTGATCTTCCCGGTCTAAATCCACTTTGCTCCTCTCTCAGTTTTCTTTCTACTTCATTCCTCACCTTTTTTTCCAAAATTTTTTCATATACCTTTGCACTGTGACACATTAAGGCTATCCCTCTATAATTACTGAAAACCTTCCTATCCCCTTTCTTAAAGATTGGCACTATTACTGCCTTTTTCCAATCTTTTGGAGTTTTTCTTTCCCTCCATACCACTCTCATCACTCTGTATAGCCACTGCATGCCGACAGCACCCGCCCTCTTTATTAGCTCTATTGGTAACTCGTCCACTCCTGCTGCTTTTCCCTCTTTCATCCTCTTTACAGCTTCCTCAAACTCTAGCCACGTTATGTCCTCATCTTCCTCTCCATTTGTCTCTATTATATCTTCCTCCTTCCCCTCTCTTTGTGTTTCGACATTTGGGTTCAGTAATGTCTGGAAATATTGTTTCCACATATCTTTTAACTCTTCCTTATTCT
>JAQJVL010008345.1:0-20140 GCA_035578905.1 Stictocephala bisonia
CACGCCCTCCTCCAATTCAGCTGTACACATTGTACGTGGCCGTCCTGATCTACCAACTTTTCCAGGTTTAAAGGTTCCCGTCTCGCTTAGCCTTCTATGAATGGAAGAAAACATTTTATGAGTCGGTAACTGTCTACGAGGAAAGTGTTCCTGATAGAGTCGTCTAGCCTCACGACTGTTGCAATGTGCAAGACTGTACATTAAATGCATGTCTGCCATTTCACCATTAGTCTACATAATATTCATATTACCTGCCATGATGAATAAGATATTATTAGCTATCAAAAATTAACTGCAACGGCACTCGCACTAACTTGTATTAAAGTACAGATCAACACACGCACATAATGAGCAATGGAAAAATAGCTGCTTGTCATGTTTATTTAAATTATTATAAACAATGTTACATTGTTTAAACATATGTTTTAAATAGAAATTATTTTGTTCCTTAAATCATATGTTTTAATACAACAGCTGTTTTAATTTCAATATTACATTTGTAGAGAGCTTAACAGATTTTGTCTATTTTTCATGCGTTTTGTATGTAGGCTAATTAAGGATTATTTTTTAAAGGTTGCGTTTGTCTATTATAGACTTATTTTACATCTTTCTCTTCGAAATTAAATTTTCTAAAAGTTCTGTAAAAAAAAATTGGGTTTATTGTACATTTAACATAGTAAATCTGCTTCTAACCTAAAAGGAACTTGTTTTTCGGGACCAAGTTTCGCGTATTTCGTCACATATCTTAAAAACTACTGCAGCTACAGGTCTGGAAATGGTTTTATTCAATTTTTCAGTTCATTTTACATAAAGAACACTAAATTGTACATCTTAATTAACAGCCAACAAATACCCGTAGGGCTTCGTTTCAGCAGGGGAACTGAAATTCAGGCGAAATCTTTCGCTAGCCGTAACTTGCTAACGAAGCATTTTCGGACCTATGTTAATTAGAACTTTTTTTCTTCTTTTGATGTGAGGAATCACGCCCTGCCTTATGGGCACCTTTTTTCAGAACACCCTGTATACAGGGTTTCCGAAAAAGAATGCCCTGATTTTGAATGGATGTAATTTAAAAACTATTCAAGATATTTAAACGATTGAAACGTCAAATTGAAGAGGAAAGATGAAAGTTTTGTTTTCCGTGTGGCATGGGAGTGAGCGTTGACCTTGGCATGCGCAGAATTGCTGCGCAGTGACAGGCCGCCATTGCCACAACACGCCCGCCAGTCATCAGTGCAATGTTCACCACGCAACAGAAGGCACAGTGTGTTCTGTGGTACGCAGAATTGAAATCGTTTGTTAGTGTGAAGCGTCGGTTTCGAGTGACGTATCGAGGCCTAAATCCGCCCGATGACAAAGCAATTCGTCGCTGGTTTAACCAGTTTCGTGAAACCGGGAGTGTGTTGAAAGGATATTCACCTGGCCGGCCAAAAACAAGTGATGACAAAGTCGAAGAAATCCGACAATCTTGCATTAGAAGCCCGAAAAAATCGACTGTTCGACGAAGCCTTCAGTTAAACATACCTTAATCGACACTCCACGATGTTATTCGTAAGATATTGAGGCTCCATGCCTACAAAATTCAGTTAAGACATGAGATTAAACCCGCCGATCGCCCCAAGCGAACAGACTTTGCTACTTTTATGCTGAACGAAATTGATGACAATCCTTATTTTCTGAAAAGAGTGCTGTTTTCAGACGAAGCAACATTTCACACAAGTGGTGTTGTAAATCGTCATAATTGTCGTATTTGGGGTTCCCAACAGCCTAACATTGTGCAGGAACATGTACGCGATTCCCCAAAAGTGAACGTGTGGTGTGGGTTGCTGTATGACAAAGTTATAGGCCCTTTCTTTTTCGCCGAAAAAACAATTAATGGCATCATTTATCTAGATATGCTAGAACAATTTTTGTTTCCCCAAATTGACGATATTCAAGCACAAGGCGGTGAACGAGTAATTTTAATGCAAGACGGCGCGCCGCCTCATTACCTTCAATTAGTGCGCGATACACTGAACAACAAGTTTCCAAATGGTTGGATAGGCAGGGGTGCGCCCATTCCCTGGCCTCCCAGGAGTCCTGATTTGACCCCTTTGGACTTTTTTCTTTGGGGCTACGTAAAGAACATTGTTTATGCCGAAAAGATTCGGGATTTGCCACATCTGCGTGCGCGAATTTCGGCAGCGATCGCTACTGTTACACCTGAGATGCTGCACAACACATGGCGAGAAATCGAATACCGATTTGATATCTGCAGAGGAATAAACGGAGCACAAATCGAAACATATTAAGGTATGAGAAAAAACTTTGTTCTTTTCTCTTCAATTTGACGTTTTAATCGTTTAAATATCTTGAATAGTTTTTAAATTACACCCATTCAAAATCAGGGCATTCTTTTTCGGAAACCCTGTATTTGTTGTCCTTAATTTATCAATAAGAATACATCAGATATCTCAGAAGTGAATGACTACTTTAAACAATTGCTCATTAAATTAATTACACCATTTGTCCCTTTAACCCAACAAGTGGTGACCGTCCGATATCGGGTGGTCTATCACTCTCAACATGTGGTGACCGTTCGATATCGGACAGTCAAACATCACTGTGAAAATTTGATGTTATATCGTTATGGCTAAGTTTTTCGTCAAAACTAATCGATACTATTTGAAAGTCGATTAAATTCTGAATCGATTGTTATCAGTATCGATAATACTATCCACATGACAACTAGATGGAGAGAAGAAGAATCCAATGCTTACGATTTCATTTCGCGATTTCTTTAGTTGGCGTCTGTCAGTAAACTGTTTGTTTACATTCTGGTTTGAAGTACTTTATGCAATGTTTTATTAGAATTGTTAGTGAAATAATTTAGAATTTATTAGAATATATATAAATAATTTATGATTGATAAAATTATAATAACAGGCTAAGAAATTTATGAATACACAATTTTATAACATGTTACCATAGGAACATCAATTTTCGGTAAAATGCACTATCTTTAGTTTTATCATTATAAATTCCTATAATAAACCCTATAAACTGTACATTTTCTGAAAGTTTATAAAATTTGGAAAAACTTGTATATCTTGGAATTGTGAATTTACTAGTATGTATTACATTTCTAGGTAGGGTCCCCCCCCCCCAAAAATCTTTTTGGTGAACCTTTTTTTTATTTTATAAAAGGAAAAAAGTAAATAAGTGTTTATACTTATGTTATTTATTTTATATAAAAACACAGAATCTTACAAGTAAAATGATATAAAATAATACTAAATCTAAGGATCAGAAGTATTTTTAATTGTTTTTTAAAAATATCCTTGCAAAACTAGGAAAATTGGGCTGCCAATAGAGGGTTTTTAATTGCCAGTAGTTGGATTAATACTCATTGGTAAAACAAGAAGAAAATAAACATTTCTTAATACACCATATTTTTTATAACATGAGGAATTTATTATTTTACAAATAATCTGGCATAGGCTTCATCGTTATGACATATGTTGTAAGACTTATTTAATTGTCAATAATTTAATAAAAAGTTAACATATAATGAATAGATGAATTTATTTTCCTAAATTAAAACACTCGTAGTACAATTATTTTTTTTTGAAAAATTCTCTACCATTTTCTCAAGTAGTGTGGCAGAGCTATAAAAAGAAAAATACTATAGAAACTTTCAGTCCAGTCCTTATCTGACACTGATAAAAGCATTTTACTGCGCTGCCTGTATTTCTTATCTTGAACTAGATCTCAGCAATATTCACATTATTCATGAAATCTTTATAATTACGAAAAAGATTAGACTTATATAAAAAAAGTTTTATATTCAAAATAAATGTGTTGTTATAATTATGTATACACTAGTACTAATAAGTTATTTACAATGAGAAAAGAAAATATCAAATAAATTAAATTCTCCTTTATAAAACTGTCTTAGTAAATAGAGGTATTTCCTATTATAAAATATAAAACTAATTTTGGATGGAAGTATATTACTTGAATAATTCATTTAATTTTACAGAAAAAACAAATATACTGAAATACTTATCAATATCAATACCTAAACAAAATAGCAATATTCATACATATGTATAATTACTTTAATCATATACAGCCATAAGCTGAGCACCAAGGCATATTAAAAAAACAAATGAAAATAAATTATTAACAAAACTATATTTACAAGACTAAGATATTTAAAACTAAACTGAAAAACACAGGAATAATTGCTAATCCTCTGGAAACACTAAGGAGGAGCTACTAAATAAGCCCTGTGAGAACAGTCTGTTCTCATCTCACGCAGTAGCCCGCCTGCACGGGAACCCGCAGCCGCGTGACGCAGTGGGAAAGCGCCTGCATGGAACGCTCTCCACTACCCACAACACCAGTAACACACCGCCACATTGGTCGGAGACCCTGCCTCAAACACGGTATCCTAAGGCCTCTCTATGTATAAGCTGTACTCACTGTGACACGCCCACCTACCATTTTAGAAAAGTTTACAGGTGTAAGATTTTAGAATGAGCAGGTGTAGGGGTTTTTTTATCAGAAGGTTATCATCCAAAAACTATTTAATTTTAAGTGGTGTAATGAAACTTGTGAATTACTCAAAAATGGTAGAACCCTTTTTAGTTTTGATTGCACCATTGTTGTCAAGAAAAAAGACAATATTAAATTATGAATTTCATGCCCAGCTTCTCATTAAGATTTTTGAAATTGACCTGCTCATCTTGGACGTCAAATAACTCCCTAAAGTTTTGAATGCCACAAAAGATAATGTTTATTCAATCATACGTTTGTGTGCTTAAAAATCTCTTAAATATACAATGAAGAAAAATAGAGGGGCAGACTTTAAAGCCACCCCCTTCTTTCTTCTGTAAATGAAAGAACATTACCCCCTGTTGCTCAATGAAATAAATTTTTAGTAAAAAGAAAACATAATTAGTTTACACTAGTATTAAAATTCCAATAGGCAAACTTACTGCTATATTGAAGCATTTTTGACAGGGATTAATAATGCAACTATATTATTTTTATATTTATTTAATTACGAGTGATCCAAGGAGTTTTGGATCATAATTTTACTTTGAAAAAAAACTGAAAATAAAAAATATTTTATCTTTATTACTCTACAGAAATAACTAACCTTTTTATGTAATTTATTTTTACAAAAACTATATCTATTAAAAATTGTAACTACAGTATTGTTTCAGATGCTCCATTTACAGCAGAAAATATTTTCAGAAGTTCTGGAATCAACGCAGAGAAATATTCACTTTAAATTTATTTATCGTACAACTGAGCTAAAGTTTATACAAATATTTTATATTGTACTCTAGTTTTATAGTGCTGTAGCAGTAATTAGTATTTTAAAATTTGTATGTTAAGAATGAAAGTATATTGTACAAATTTACAAAGTGAATAAAGAAATGATCAATTCAGATTATATTAGTTTGAACTATCCATTATTATGGTGGTAGTACAGTTTTGTAATCCTAATTTTCTAACATTTTCCCTCGTCATTAACTAAAACATTGAGGGTATTTGATATATTCGATCAAATATTATTCTTAACATATTGAATACTGAAACAGAGTATCAGAACGTTGCGCATCATGAACAACACCCTGCTCCTGGTCTTTTCAAGCTTGATCTGATCTTCTGTTTGTACAGGATGTCTACTACAAATATAATCTTAGATTTACCACCTTTAGGAATTTTAAAGATTTAAACCAGAAAGCTGTTCTTAACCACGCTCGTACATTGAATTGGAATTAAATATTGGAAATAAATTCTTTTTGCTGATGATGTTGATACTAT
Organism: Stictocephala bisonia; assembly: GCA_035578905.1. Classification (NCBI taxonomy): domain Eukaryota; kingdom Metazoa; phylum Arthropoda; class Insecta; order Hemiptera; family Membracidae; genus Stictocephala; species Stictocephala bisonia. The sequence goes on from JAQJVL010008345.1 coordinate 5,821, forward strand.
GGTCAACAAGTTTAACTTTCTTGTATCTTCTCATCATTCCACATTAGTAACAAAGCGAGTTACCAGCACCTTTGATTAAAGGTTTTATTTCTCAACTGACGAGGCCAAGAGATTCTGCATTTCGTAAAGCAAAACGGACTAAGTCTGCTAATGAGTTCAATACAAATAATTAAGAAATACAACAAAGCAAGAACTGCATAATTCTAAAATTAGGTTTTATTACATACATTTCTCAGTTCAGCAATCAACAAAATCTTTATGGTCAAGGCTTAAGGGGCTTGACAATGGGAAAACAAGAAGTGACAAGCCAATTAATATGGATCTGAACCTTATCAACAACTATTTCTTTAATATTCCTATTGATATATCTGGCACTCATGAGTATATCCGTGAGTTGAGAAGTGATCCTTTGGTTCCTGCTCAGGGTAAGCTTTCATTTATATATGTGACTGAAGCTCATATACCGGGTGCGATTTTAAGGATATAGTACGGTTGGGGATGATAAAATTCCTCTGAAAATCATATAATATATTCTTCCCACAGTAATGCCTGTGATTGCAGCCATTTTAAATAAATCACTTTCATCCTCTAAATTTCCAACTATTTGGAAATCTGCCATTGTGTGACCCATTCCTAAAATATTATCTCATAAGAGCCCATCTGACTAGACCCATCAGCATTTTACCTGCAATATCCATATGACTTGAGAGAGTAGTTTATCAACAGATTTCTTCTTTTCTTGAGTTCAATTGATTGCTCTCTAACTTCCAGTCTGGATTTCGTTCTAAACATTTTATTACCAGTGCGCTTTTAAAAATGACTCATGATATTCAATATGCAATGCAGAAAAAACAAGCTTCAATTTTAACTCTTTTTTTTATTTCTAAGGTGTTTGATTCTGCCTACTTCTGCCTACATCCTCTTCTCCTTTTAAAACTTTCTTCGGTTGGATGCATAGGATGATATCCTACTTGTTTGATTGACTGATATCCTGCGACAAACAGTCCTACTGGAAATCTGTCACTCGAGGCATGCCTTAAGGTTCTGTCCTTGGCCCTCTTTTATTTTCTAATTACATTAATGATATCACAACTGTTATTAAATACTCCAATGTTCATTTGTATGCCAACAACCTTCAAATTTATACTCATTGTACTGTTACTGACTTGCCTGAAACTATTACTAATATCCATTAATCCATCTTGATTTGAAATTCTAGACTGCTGAGAAATATTGACTTTGAAAATACCAAACCTTATTTAGATTGGTTTGATTATACAACAGAATATTTGCTGGGATTCACAGTCTTAAAAGATTTGCTCTTTATTTACCCCTGAACATGAAAGTAATGTTAGTAAAGACACTGATTTTTCCTCGCTTTAATTACTGTGATGTTGTCAATGACATGACGGTTGAGCTCTTGGACACCTTGCAGCTATTGTTAACGAGGCAGAGGTAATTGGCTAGCTTTTTGCCTTGCAGACTGATGGCATCGCGGCACTGGGTATTGAAGGTATAAACTCATGGTACTGTATGCAAGAAGATGTATGTTTAGATTTAATTTAGTATTTTTTTGTCTTTTTATAAGTTTGATGTAAATATGCACTTCATAAACATTTTTTATAGATGTAATATTGTTGCTATTTCATTTTATTTTTGTTCAATAATTTATGGTTTCACTACTTTTTATTTTATATAAGTAATTCATTTACTTACTTTTATATTTATTTACAAACTGTAACAGTTCATATCAATTTATTTACAAAGGTAAATTAATGAAATATTTAGTACTAATGGTTACATGTAAGAGAGGACTCCATAGTCCTAACCTCGCCATTTGTATAAGAAAAAAATTCAATAAAGACATTTTTCATTTCATTTCGGTCTGGCTGCCGTGAGTATTGTTGCGTACGAAGCCCAAGTATACAGGGTGGAAAATAAGTCCTGATACAGCTTATGTCTTATTAGTAGGTGTTTGTGACCTGTAAACATTTTAAGCTTTTCGGTTTGGTATTTAAAGTGGTTGAATCATCATTTTACTATTCCACCATTTTATAATACCCATAGCAATCTAATACATACCTCGAATGGCTGTCATTTCTAAGTTAGTCGTGCATTACAGATGAGATTTGTGTCATGTGTCATATAAATAAAGACCTTTATAATTTGATATGCATAGTTACATATGCTTGTATTAAAGATTTTCTTTGTACTCTAAGTGGGTTGTTCTCAGCAAGGGATAAAAATAATACATTGAAGCCAAAAAGTTCAAGTTTATTTCCAGTTTTTATGTGCTGAATTTCAATGCTTTATCTGGAACTCTTGAAAAAATATTAAGCTGTATCAGGACTTATTTTCCACTCTGTATACAGGATCTTACATACAAAGTCTTCATCGCAATCCTGCAGATCGGGGAATCATCAGCTTCCTTCCCCAGCTGGGGGATTTCTGTTTAAGTAAGCACTGCCCTATTTCAAATGCTTTTTTTAAATCTATTATTGCACATAAACATAAACACTTATTCACAATATAAATTAATCGAAAAATGATTAAAATGCCTTCTATAAACTAACTAACTACTGTATACACTTTTTATATCTCACAAGTGTTGTACAGAAATTTATGTAAAAAATATAAAGAAATTTAACTTTTTAATTCTTCATCCCTATTAGTTTTTTAAAAAAAACGTGTCACAGAGTGGTTGTTGAGTCTGAGTGTCGAGGAGGTTGATGCTGTTGTTTTGTCCGACTGTAGATCGTGACAGGGTTCCTATGATCTTCTGCTGACTCCATTAAGGAAACTGAGGGACTTCTCTCGCTCTAATTTTCCTCCAGCTCCTTTAGCTGTTCAAATCAAATCATCTTTATTTTCATGTACATCGGTAAATAGTGTCCCAATAGTTTACAATTCAATGCAAATCTACAAACTAATACAAAAATACAGTAAAACAGTTATTACATATTGGTATTAGCCGCTAACTAAGTGTCTAATCTTTTAGAGAACTCATCCAGTGAATATGATGGCTTAGATAGCAAGAAAGGTTTAAGTTTAGTTTTGAATATATTTAAGTTTCCTTCATTTTTTAGATCATTTGGTAAGCTATTTATAAATTTTGTCCCAATAAAAGAAGTTTTTTTATTATAGAATGTTAATTTATGTTGTGGTATGTGAATTTCATTTTTCCCTCTGGTATTATAGCTATGTATGTCTTTTCGGAATGTCAGTTTATTTTCATTATTTTTTATGTACAAAAGGCAGTCAAAAATATATTGATCGAACACTGTTAGAATCTCTAAATTTGTAAAGTGTTCTCTAACATGATCATAATATTTAAGATTTAACATTATTCTAATTGCTCTTTTTTGCAATAGGAGTATTCTTTCCAAATTTGTATGTGTACTTGCACCATAAACACAAATACCATATCTTACATCTTACATCCCGTGTCTTCGCCACAATCGGTTGATTGGGGAGTCGTCAATCTTCTTCCCTTCGATGAGGGGTCTTCGCGAAGTGAGCTCTTGTGTTTGTGTTATTTTAAGTGTTGGAAAGAGTGTTCTTCTATGTATTCTAATGTGCTGTAGTATGGTTTTTCAAGTAAATATTGTTTTAATTTGTTGTAAAAAGTATTGCTGTTAGTGATTGTTTTTAAATTTTTTGGTAATAAATTGAAGAACTGTGAGCCTGAGTATAGAGGTGAATTACTGAATTTATTTAGCCTATGTTGTGGAAGGTTGATATTGTTTTTGTGGCGTGTATTATGAGTGTGTTGGTTAAGTCTAAGGTCGGGGTTGGATTTTTTTGCCAGGATTATGGATTCAATGATATAGAGTGTGGTTACAGTTGGGATTTTATTTTCCGCGAAGAGCGGCTTACAGTGTTCCAGTTGATTCTTTCTGAAGATTGTTCTGATTGCTTTTTTCTGTATTTTTAAAACCCTGTCCATATTGTTTTGTGAAGCTGATCCCCATACGATAATGCCATAACGTAAGTGTGATGCAAAAAGCGCATGGTAAGCCACTACTCTCCGTTCACACTTTAGTTGAGACTGTGTGGGCTATGGACGGTCGCCGCGCTACTGTCTATCCTAAATACATCACATATAAAAAACACGTTTTATATCGCTCTCAGTGTAACTGTCATCGATAGTGGGAATCATAATTCATGTAAAATGAATTTAAAATTAATTAATATCGACAGCAGAGTATTTATTAAAGCTCAGTTAATATCTATTACAGTAACTGTATTTAATAAAGGCAACATAATTTGTCATTAATTTATTAAAATTGAAAACACTAAAAAATATGAGCATAAAAAATCAAAACAAAACAATAGACACGTTATAAAATACTCGTAAGATTTCTTTTATTTGAAAATGACGAAGATTTTTTTTGAGTAAATATTTTTTGTAGTTATAATCAGCTTTGTAAATTAAAACAACATTACTGATTTATTTTATATATTTTTAATATTTGTTAATTTATTACAACGCACAAATTACTAACAAAAAACTACTTAAAACTAACGTAGAAGTATGTTTGTCTTATATAAATTCAGAATCTGTGAATGTTTTGTACTTGGCTAGTAGCGCGGAAGCTCCATTACAATTGCATGGGCAATTCAGCGCCCACAGTCTCAACTAAAGTGTGAACGGAGAGTAGGGCCGTTTCTTCGTTGGTAATATTTCTGATTCTTCGGATAACAAATCGTGCTGAGGATAGTTTTTTACATAGGTAATCAATATGGTCTTGCCAGTTGAGGTTTTTATCTATTATTACTCCCAGAAATTTTGTAGAATTTACTGTTGGTACTGTGATTCCTGACCAGTTATCTTCATTTCGGTCCCTATTGTTTGGTGTGAAATTTATGTGGATTGATTTTGATTTGTTTATGGTTAGGCTGAGTGAGTTGCAGACTGTTGTGGCTCTAGTCAATGTTGAGTTTACTATGTTGTCGCTATTTATGTTTCGTTCTGTTGGTATGACGATGGTGGTGTCATCTGCAAATAGTATACATTTTTGTTCTCTATCTAGCTGTTCAGGAAGGTTGTTTATGTATATTAAGAAGCATAATGGCCCTAGAATAGATCCTTGCGGTATTCCTCTCATGGTTGTTCTGAGTGATGATCTGATAGCGCAGATTTTGTTTTCATGTTGGTGGTCTATTTCGACATATTGCCTTCTTTCAGTTAATTAGTTTTGTATCCATGATTTTGTCGCAAATTCCTATTTTTTTCATTTTAGAGATGAGAATGTTCCAATCGATTGTATCAAACGCTTTCTGCAAGTCCAGAAAAAGGCCTGATGCTGTTTTTTCTCTTTCCAAATGTTGACTATTTCTTCGCATAGTTTTGCTATTGCAGTGTTTGTGCTTAAATTTTTTCTGAATCCATGCTGAGAGATCGTGATTAGGTTGTTTGATTCAAGGTATGTTATTATTTTATTATATATAGCACGTTCGAGCAGTTTAGATATTGTGGGGAGGTTTGCTACTGGTCTATAGTTGCTAGGGTTTTCTTTATCACCTTTCTTATACTTGGGGTAAATTTTTGAAATTTTTAGGTTTTGCGGTACTGATGTTTGAAGGATTGAGGAGTTTATTATATGGAGGACGGGTTTTAAAATTTCTTCTTTACAGTGTTTGATGATTTTTCCTGTGATGTCATCGAAGCCTGATGAGTTTTTGGAGCTGAGTTTGTGAAGTAACCTGTCCATTTCCTTTGCTGTGATGGTGTTAAAACATTTGAGAGTTGGTAGGCTAGTTGGTCTTCCTGTATCGTTCAAGATGGTGTTTCTCTCCTCACTTTCTGTTGACATTGTAAAGTGCTTATTAAATATATTACTAATGTGATATGAGTCGGTGATGATTTTGTTGTTGCTTAGCAGACTGATTCTTTCATGTTTCCTGTTGTTACTTTTTTTTTCTTCGTTGACTATTTTCCACAATTCCCTGTTTTTGTTATCTGCTTGTAAAATTTTGTCAGTCGTATGTCTGGTTTTTTTATTTTTTACATCTAGGTCATATTTTTTCTTCAAATCCAAATATCTTCTTTTATCATCCTCTGTGGCTGTAAGGTTGTATTTTTCTTGAGCCTCCTGCATTTGCTTTCTTAATGTTACTGTAGCTTCGTCCCAAAAGAAATTATTTTTTCTGGTAGATATCTTTTTAAAATCTTTTGGCATTATTTGGTCTATATTGTGCCGCATTATCTTTAGAAAGTTGTTGTACTTATCTTCTACTGACTCTGGATTATATACTGTGGCCCAGTCTGTATTGCTTAGTTGCCTTTTGAGTTCATTTAAATTATTTTTAGAGAAGTTTCTAGCACTTTTATATGTGGCTTGTGAGTGCATAATTCTATATTTAATTTTACAGGTTAAAGAGTAATGGTCAGAGATGGTGTTAGGGTATGCTGTTGTTTCAATTTCTGTGGGGGGGTATATTTGTATAACATCCGTCAATACTTGAGATGGAGGTTGGTGTTTTTCTTGTAACCGGGATGTCATATATGTAACATCCAAATTCTGTTAGGAGGTTTTTCAGGTCTTTTATACCCTGCTCTTCAGGTTTAAGTATATTGAAGTTAGCATCTCCTAAAATAATGAGTTTACTATTTTTTGAAGAGAGTTTTTGTAGGATGTGGCCCAGTTGTGTTAGAAAGTTATTTTCAGTTCTAGCATCAGGTGATCTGTATGTGCCTATTAGGATAATTTGTTGCTTTTTTAGTTTAATTTTTAAGGCTAGGGTCTCAAATATTTGTTCTACTGGTTCATATGGTTCCTCTAGGTCAATTTCCTCAATTACTGTTGATAGATTGTCATTGGTATATGTTGCTATGCCACCCCACATATGAGCCGTACGGCAGAAATATTTTCTTAGTCTATAACCAGGTATGTGCATTTGTAATAATTCTTCTTCTATGTCCATACTCTGAAATTATTAGTAAGTCCGGTGAGTGTTTATTTATTTCTATTTGTAACCTGTCTATCTTACCTTGCAAGCCTCTTTGTATGTTTAAGTGGAGGATTTTAAGATAATCATCTTTTTTTTTTTTTATTTTTGTGTTGAGTAGTTTCTTGAGAGGTTATGACCTAGATGTGTCTGTGTTGTTAGTTGTTCTATTGGGAGGGGGAGTTGGAGGCCGTCTCCTCGTTTGGGCTCTGTGGAATGTCTTCCTCTTCGTTTAAATTATCCGTGCTCAGCACACTGATGATCCTTTCTGCCAGCAAATTGGATCCTTCGGTGTTGAGATGCAATCCATCCCAGCTCAAATGGCATTTTCGCAGTGTCTTAGTGTTGTCCAGGTAATTAACTTTGAGTTCTCTGCACATAAATTCTATTGCCTTGTTGGTTTCCTCAATAAATCGGTCGTTGCAATCTTCTCTATATGGAATGGAGGTTATGTGCCATTTTGTTCGTGGATGGCGCTTTAGGTTGGCTTCAACAGTGAGCCACAAGGGGCGCATGACATGGTTGGGTGTTTTCGAAGAAGGTTATTTGTACCGATGTTTATTATTACTTTTTCTGGTAATGTTGTCTGGTTTGCCAGGAATTTGCTCAGGTCTTGTATCGTCCCACCAGGTATAAGTTTATTATTAGTTTCAATTTTGCTTGTTTTGTCCAGTATTCTTGTTGTTTCTCTGATAAGCGAGTCACCTACAATTAGCGGGCAGTCAGTGTTTTCTGGTTTTGGGGATGGAGCAGCGCTGGTCTTCATCAACCTTTCTGGTTTTTTTGTCTTGTTTAAGTTATATGCAGTCTTGGGCCTATTTACAGTTACTCTTTCCTTTTCTGGTTGTACATTACTAGGGTGTGTATAATCTGAATCTAAGTATAAATCTAGGGTACTATTGTTACACTTTGGGCTGTACATCACTTTTTTGTCATGGTCATTTTTTTCAGTTAGATTGGGTTTGTTGGGCGGCTTCGAAAATTCATATATGATATTTTCTAGTTTGTAGATAACTTGTGTCTTTTTGGCCATCACTTCAGATAACCTAGTGTTTTCAGTTCTCAATGAGGCTGATTCTTCCTTTAATAAATTGATATCCTCCAATAGTATCTTCACTATTTCGTCAAATTGTTTAGATTGTGTGTTGTTTTGTTTTTGGTCTATTTTGAGTGATTTACAAAGTGTGCATACCCATGTCATCTTAAAATTATTATCTTCATATAATTTGTCATATTGTTCTTCGCTGACAAGTATACACTTGATATGATGCCAGTTGTCATCTTCACATTCACACGCCAGTGCCTTGTCATTGATTTCCTTATTGCAAATTGCACAGAGGCATATTTGATTTACTATAGGCCTATCCTCGGATTCTTGGTTGCTTTTCCCGAGTTCCTTATTTTCAGTGTTGCTTTTAACCTTTCTATTTTTCTTGGGATTAGGGGCCATTTGTTGGAGGTTGGAGGAAGTGAGGATGCTTGTCTTGGGCCTATCCTGCGTTTTGAGTGTGTTCTGAATGTTCCCTAACCTAATTTTGTATTTCTGTTATATTTTGAGTGTGTGATAGTACAAATTGTGATAAATTGTTTGGAGAGTGCTATTTAATTAAATAACATATTATGAAATAGTTATTATATTTAGTTAAAATTTTAAAATTATTTATTATATTCAACTTTATATAAAATTATATTTATTATATAAAATTAAAATATTTAATTAAACGGTTTTTGAGTGTGTGATAGTACAAATTGTGATAAATTGTTTGGAGAGTGCTATTTAATTAAGTTATTATATTTTTTTAAAAAGATGTGTGACTAACCTTAAGTCAGGTCTAGGTTATGTTACTGAGCTCACTTCTGGTTTAGGAGTCTTGTTTTTTTTATTTATTTTTATTTATATATGAGACGCCGACACAACGATGTTGGTATTTTAAGGCGAATATGAATGGTTAGATGAGTGTAGGATGAGTGTAGTCTTGTTACTATCTGAGTTCGACTGTTCCTCAGAAAGGGCAATTTATTAAGTAGATAATAACTTATTAAGTAGATAATAACTTTTTTATTAAGTAGATGCCTTACCATTCCTTTGTAGATGCATTTTCTTCGTAGTTTTTCTTTCTTCACTGCTTTGGTAGATTTTCTGGTCCTTTTATATCTTCATCCAGTCCACTGAGTTTAAAAATGCTTGCTCATAGGATAAATGTGAGTGAATGTTTGCATAATACACAAGTTTTAAAACTGGCAAGGTGCAAAGATACGACATTCTTTTTAAAGCATATAATCCAGAGTTTATTTTCCCAATAACGTAGTTTATATGGTTGTCCCAACTTAGATTTTCATCGACCTGAAGACCCAGAAATTTTGTACTCTTTATTTTATTTAAATTATTCCCATTTAGGTTTATTGACGGTTCTACTAAATTATGTCTTTAAAATCTTTTATAAGCCCAGTTTAAAAATCTGATTTTACAAATGAAAATTTTTTTACCTTAGTTTTGCCTGAAGATCTTGAATGTGTTTCTTCACTCCAATGTACATTTCGCCGCTTATATTGTACCCATTGTTTGTTGCTATGGTTTCTATTATTTGTTTTTCTTTACGGTATTCTTCGTCATCGAGGTTGTAATTAAGTCCTCCTTGGATCCTTGTCCTGGATCCTTGGGGGACACCATGCTCAATTTTCAACATTTTGGATTTTACCTTTGTTATTTTGCCCCTTTTTATTGAGTTAATTTCGACGTATTGGTATCTGTCAGACAGGTATGATTTGAGCCATTTTAGAGCAACTCCACTTATCCCCATTTGTTTTAATTTTTTTAATAGAAGGACATGTGAAATTGTATCAAAAGCTTTTGCCAAGTCCATAAGTATACCAACTAATTTATCGCCTCTGTCAATTGCTTCAATAATTGATTAAATGAAATCAACTAATGCCGTTACTACTGATTTCCCTCTCCTAAAACCATGTTGGTCATCAAACAAGTTATTTTCTACCAAATATTTAACAATTTGGTTGTACATCACCCTCTCATAAATTTTCGAGAATGCCGGAAGTACTGAGATGGGACGATAATTTAATTTGTCAGTTCTATCTCCTTTTTTAAAAACAGGGATAACTTTGGAAATTTTGAGTTCCTTAGGAAAAATGCCTGAGATAAGCGAAGAATTTATTAAGTGTACTACCGGTTTAACCATAGATGTAATTGAATATTTTATTAGTTTTAATGGAATATCATCATATCCTCTTGATAACTTGTTTTTAAAAGCTCCAACAACCTTTAATATGTCCTTTTCATCAACAGGAACACAACGGAAAACTTTGTTAAGCATTTCCCCATTCACAGAATCTTCTGCTGCCATTTGAGTGAGGTTGGGGCATTTTATGAGGGATATCTTTTCTCAGATTAGAAGCAGTGTTTATAAAACCCTCATTAAATATGTTACTTACCAATTTAGGGTCAGTAACTTTCTGGCCATTCTCCACCAAAGTTATTCCATCTACATGATTTTTTTTGCATTTACCCATTTCATCATTTATTATATTCCATGTAGTTTTACTGGTATTATTTGAATTTTTTATGAGGTTATCAATAAATTCTTTTTTTGCATTAATTACTTTCTTTCTGAAACTTTTCTCTCTTTCCTTTACAACTTTATGTAATACTGGATTATTGACCTGTCTTGCTGTTTTTGCTAAGTATATATTACTTTCGTTCTCTTTCTTTAAATTTATATTGAACCACTTGTTTTTCCTCCTAACTTTCCTAATGGTCTTTTGTGGAAAAATTAAATCAAAATAATATGTAAAAATACCATTAAAAGTTTCAAATTTTTTGTCAACAGGTGCATTATACACCTTAGTCCAATTCTCCTTTGCCAATAAATTGCTGAATATTTTCATGTTTTCCTCAGAAAATTCCCTAACAACCATTGTTTGTCTGTTCTGTAAATTCGAATTGGGTGATTGATTTTTAAGCTCTAGTATTTGGCCATCATGGTCGGAAAGAGCAGTAATGACCCCTGATACTTTTAAATCGTTCCTATTAATGTTTGTAAAGATATTGTCTATACATGTTGATGATGTGTCTGTAACTCTAGTTGGGAAATCGACCAAAAAATACGAGTCATGACTTTTTAATATGTTATTTAACTCTCTCAATTCTGATGACGGTTGTAAAACATTTATATTAAAATCACCGGCCAGAATTAATTTATTTCCTTTTTTCAAGAGTAAATCAATTAATGAGTTCAACCTGTTTAAAAACTCCATATTTTTCAGCTGCGGTTTTCTGTAAATACCATATAAAATTATGTTTTCCTTTCCTTCTTTGAAAGTAGCAATGCAACATTCAAACAATTTATCCTCACATAAAGCATCTAAATCTGACATTTCCAATTGTTTTATTTTCAAACTGTCTTCTGATAGTATGGCAACTCCACCTCCAGATGTTGAAGTTCGAGCATATTAACTTATTAATTTATAATTATTTAATTTTAAATGATCAAAATCTGTTGTTAACATATTGTGTTCTGTTAGAACAACAATATTAGGTCTTAACTCATCTAAGGTTATTTCCAATGACTCTTTACGGTGATTTAAATTTTGAATATTTTGATGGAAAATAACTACTTTGTACTGTTTACTTTTTTATCTATCTTATTTATGGTTATGTGGGGGTTTTCTATCTCTGATGTTTCCTTTGGTTTTAGTGTTTTTTGTTTTGTCTCAGAATCAAGACGCTGAGAGCTTGGTTGGTTGAGGGAGCAGGTAGTTTGGTTGTAGGAGCTCTGTATGACCTCGTATCCCTCTTTATACGTGTCAGTACTTGGTATGTTGGTCTGGCTTGTCAGTTGTTTAGTTTGTTAAGGCAAACAGTTGTCACTGTCTGTCTATTATGAAGGTAAATAGAAATATTATATTCACAATGGATTTTATTTTTTTTTTCTTTGTCTTTTTTATATTTAAAAATATTTCGTATAAATCCTATTCCAACTACAATTTTATCTAAATTATATTATTAATCATTCAATTTGAATTAACAAAAAAGAACATGTTTCGTAAAGGAAATCATTTGAGCTCATTACTATACTTTATTAAGACAACTATAGCCTATGCACAGGCTACCTGCCCATGTAGGCTCTTTATTTCCTATTAATCGAGATTTAACTTTTAGTAATATTTTTTTTTAGTGTAGTTTATTATAGTTTATATCATTACTCTTTGAATATTTAATTTTATGATACTGTTGTAAACTTCATTAATTATGTAAATTATTTATAATTTTTTGGAAATAAATATGATTTTGACTTAAAAATATAAAACTTTTATTAGGAATAAAATGTATACAAAAAATAAAAAAAATATATAAAAAAGTCTACACCAAAACTCATGTTCACCCAATTAAAGAGAGTCCTATCAATATTTTTCCACTTTTAAAGACACAAATTATATATGAAGTTTGTAATACATGTCGAATTATCTTAAAATGGAATATCCAAACCACGGAAATAAAAATTTCCTCATCAAAATAACATTGGATTCAATTAAGTGGAAACCCGACTTCCTACATAACAGTAAATACGCCTGAAAATCACTTTTAAGCGTCTACAGTGTATTATTAATCTATGAAATGTAATATGAGTATATATTTGGTTGCACGCTCAGTGCAGTTTCACGGGCAACAAGAAACAAAATTAATTCATAACAGTTGCACTATCGGCTGAAAAATGTAAAAACTGTATGGCACAAAGTGGGATGTATAATGGCACCATCCGCCAATTCTTGCCAACCAACGCACCCATGCCACCAATGCAGTCAACGATGTAGTTATTCTTATATAATATGTACATCGATGGTCACGGACTGCCCGACGCGAATGAGTCGAGTCAGACCGACTCACGGTCAGATGCAGTTGTCGATGTCATTCGTCAGTCTGTGCCTGTACCGTTCCTCCAATCTCCCTCCACAGTCCACCCATACCAAACTTTTACCATCTACCTTTACGTTCACCCCCAGTCGTGTTTATATTAATTATAATAATTGTAATCAAGGGAATAATATTAAACCACAGGATAAAACACCTGTTATACTGTGTTTAAACGGATATACAGATCGATTATTCTGTCCCTGAACGCCAACTGTTGTGACTTCGTAACTGTGTTTAGAAAACTTTATTCAAATGTTCACCATCTTTGTTTTCTTTACTTTTGTATCATAGTAAATAATGTTAAAGTCCATTGTATGATCGTTGATTATCTTATATATTTATAAAAATCATACAGTAACAATACATAGCATACTAAGCAGATTCCACGAAAAGTAAGGTTTTGGGTAAGTGGTGATTATTATATTTTATATAGAAAACCATTTTCAAACTTTATTTTTAAAAATCACATTGAGTTATCAGATTTATATAACCATAGAATTGTCTGGTGAATAAAGTTACCTAAGGTCAGCTGGGTGTGTGGGACCAAAATATTAAAAAAAATACTTTGAACATTTTATTACTTATTTATCAACAAGATTATTCCCATCAATTTAAATTAATTGAAAAGAAAACTCAATTATTGTCTTTTAGTGGTCCTGAATTAAATTAATTGGGCTTGTAATTCTTATGACATGTATAGTTATGACACACTACTTTCATATGTGTAAATACATGTAGATTTTATTTTGAATTAAATCCATTTAAAGTTATTTTCAATTAATTTAAAAATTACTGCATTTACTTACAAATATGAAAGTATCGTATTTATCAATAAGGATTACAACCAGGGCCTTCGCGTGGGTGGGGTGCCACGGCAAAAGTAGTGAAAAAATTGTGTTTGATATACATAACGTATGTTGGAAAGTTATGAATAAGGTATAACTGAATTTTGAATGTTACGTTGTATGCATTTATTTAACAACTACTAGAAAGCGTTAAAAAACCATATTCTTACGCTTAAATTAGCAAATATTTTGCCTGGATCTCCCTCTTTCCTAGGTGTATTGCAAACCCCACATAGCTGTCAGGAGGAGTGTCCCAATAGATCTTGAGTTCCACAGGGCCCCTCAATGCTAGTGCCACAACTAACTGTCTTAATTTAACTATCTTAATATGAATAAGTGATTATTGCAATGTCGCTTAGTGTCGCTTTGAACACATGAGTTGCTGCCATGTTCTATTTTTATTTCGGCCGACCTTGGGATGCTGACGATAACTCATGGCAGAGATACTTCTTACATTATTTGTATGGATTTGATTATCATAAATGAAAAACGATTTATGTGAAAAATGAAGTAATTTAATTCCTGAAAAGTATTGTAAGGTAATTCAATGTGTCAAGTTGTCTCTTGTTGGGCACACAGACAGTGACGCAACCCGCTA
>JAQJVL010008346.1:0-20128 GCA_035578905.1 Stictocephala bisonia
AGGCGTAACCAAGATCTTATTGTTTCTTTTACAAGGAAGCTTGTTGATTGTGGCCTGGCGATTGATTCTGTAAGAACAATGTCTTGCATGATGTTATTGTCCACTAGTGGTTCTAAAGTCTTCTTTTTTATTGAACATGTTAGTCAGTCTTAAAAAAGAAAGAAGAAAGACAAAATTGAATGCTTTGCAGATGGATAGCTGATGCGACCACATTTTGACCACTCTGTCATTTCTCCTTAATTGTACCATAGGTTGTAATTGTCCGGAATAGTCCACAATGTAAATAATGTGCTTTTGTCTTTTTTGGCAAGAATGTCTCTTCTTGTTGATGTCAATGGAGTTTCAATTGGCAGGCAGAGCTTAAATAAGAGCTTTTCTAATATTTTATGCTGTATACTCTTGATGGAATTGGTTAGGTTGTAAATAGAAAGTAATTTTTTAATAAAATTCCACAGCTCAAGTGAATCTTGGCTCTTGTGATATTGGTGGAAGAAACATTTTATTAACAGCAGGTAAGTAGGCAGAGATTAAAGTGAGCGTGTTTCTTATCTTCCCACTGCATAAGTGAATCTCAATCCTTGTCATACATCTTCAGCAAAATTCCATTAACAGCAGGTAAGTAGGCAGAGCTTAAAGTGAGGGCTCCCCTAATCTCTCCTTGACAAGTTGCTGCAAAAAATCCTAAACAGTAGGTTTTATATTTCCTGTGTAATCAAGATCCTAGTCATAGTATTATTCAAGGATTTATTACAGTAAGCCATATTAACTTAAGATTCAATCAGGCTTGCAACTTATCCTCCATGAATCAGAGCCAGGTTAATATTTTATTTTCATTATGTAACATGGACTAAGATGAAGATTTCTTAAAAATAAAACATTTATTGAACTCTTTTGTACAGTTTTATAATTAGTAGAATGAAAGCCTATATTGTTTAAAAATAATTTTTCGGAATCTGAAATATTGACCTAAATTTTACAACACATGAACTAGGCCTACTTATACTAATTAATATTTTAAACATTTAAAACATTTATTTCCTTTGTATTTATTAACAGTACTAAAAATAACTGTATGGAAGTACTAAAATTAACTGTATGGAATAATAATATATAATCCTGAGTTTGATAACCTCTTAATAACGAGAAACACAGATGAAATGATGTCATGATTGACAAGAATACTAAAAAATATCAATGTACAAGAGAGCCTCATTTATCCTACGAAAACAAGCCTTGATGATGTTGAATAAGTGAAAATGTTGGTAAGAGGGAAGCATAATAAAAACTCTCTAAGTAGTACTAGTAAATGAATTTTATTAAGGATTCACACTACAGTACTGTGTAAACAATAAGTATTCTTCAGTTTTATATAAAAAAACAATGAATTTATTACTAAAATGTTTCAAAAACAGTACCCAATTAAAATTAGGCTACAATTTTAATAATCTAAAGAAATATGCATGACCGGTCAGGATACTTAAGTCATGTTCTCTCTCCCTACATGTGCTGTCTGTCCTAAAGATATTTTACACCAACCATATTGACAAAAGTGATGTAGGCTGCTCACATGATACAATCCCTTCTCAGTATTAAAGTCAAGTACAGGAAGTAACAAAACAGGTGGTTGGTAAAAACCCCATAGGTACAGTTTTCGTCATCACAAAACAACTATACGTTATATTATTTTCAGACAAATTTTATTACAATATTGTTTTTGGAATGAGTACATAGATTAAAACGGTATGTCAAATTACTCAATGTCGGAGACCAGCCTTTATTGTGTGCTCGGCCTGTCCTCGACACTTGAGTTGCAGACTCAGCTCACGTCAGGCTTGAAGATGGGACTGAATATGCAGCCCTAAATGCCTATGTATATAATCTATATAATCCTGTGACGCAGTTACAGAAGACCAAGGTTTTTGATATAGTATCTAAGCATTAATTTACTTTATGTTTACCTACTGTATATACCAAACTATGTATATTTTTTACCTATATACCTAACTATGTATCAAACTAGATCACTATATACAAAATTTATCAAACATAATGATGAATTCAGAAATGTATCAATTGGTTACAGAAATTTGCAATCACAATATTTACATAATACGGCTACATTATGGAGTTAAAACTAGTCTATAACTGTTGTCTCAATTGAAGCCAGCTGATTTCAATAAAGCCAGCCGTCATAGTAAATTTTGATAAATACTTCCCATATAGTATCAATACTTTTAAATGGGTCCAAAGTGGTGTAATAATAAATCATTTTAACATATTATGAAAACAAACGCTACTTAAAAGTTTGAATTACGCGATTATGAAATCTTGATAAAATGTATATCCGGCGTTTGCCAGTTACTGGGTTAAGTATCTGATATTCCGCCGGTTTGTCTACCGCTACCACTTTTATAAGAACACTTTAAATACATATAACTTTCCAAATAGTACATTTTTTGAGAAAGTGGAATAGTATGTTTAAGCATTACTTTATTTGCAATTATAAATAGAAAACATTTTGAGCTGTTATTAAGGGTTTTATGAATTAATATTTATTATTTTTGTTTTAACTTGCCAGTTCACGTGGGCTTGCAGCCTGTGCGTGAACTTTATTCAACGAGTGAAGTATGGATTATTGGCTCAGTGGGGATTCGAACCTTGGACAATCCCCTCCGCAGTCCAAAGTCTTAGTCACTGAGCCACTATGCCGGCAAACCATCCAAAAAGCTTTTAAATTATGTAGATTTAAAAGCTTATTTTGTGGTATGGGAACATTTTTTCTAAAAATGTTGCTTCCTAATTTTTTTTCTGAATTAATGAATTTAAGTACGTAAGTATAATGTAATATTTTTAGGCCTATTATTACCATCCCAATTCTTAAAAGTTGATCTCTCACATTTAACACGCCAATCTGTCATCTCTGGATCGTTTAGTTACTTGAGCATCAGTCACCTAGTATTCGCTTTGTAAATTAGAAGATATAGCAAATCTACTGAACACATGATCTATTGATGAAACAGAATCTGTGTTTTCTCTTGTAGGCTTTAAGATAAGTTGGATCAGGCAAGACCAGCCATTTTCACAATATGATAATCATTTTTCTCTTCCTTCCACAAATATATATTCAAACAACATTTTTGCTCTTCATACAATGTAAATAGGGAAAACTGATCTGTAAAATGACATTGTAAATTTACTTACCAATTCAGTCAAATTTATTACAAACTGAGACAAGGTCAATATTGGAACAGTGTGAAATGGTTCTGCAGGTGTGGATAATGGGCTGTTATTAGTTCACTGTTGCATGTATGCCTACGATATTGTGAGAAAATTTGAATATTATTATCGCTTCTGATCTTTAGCGATTGACCTCGTATCCAAATTTCTGATAAATTGTCCCTTAAATAATAACCATTTGCAATCCAATAACCCTTAACAAATTATTTCTCGCGAAGTTAATAAACTGATATATTATTAAATATATATAAAATGGCAATCCAATCCTCTATAAAAAATGACTATTAAAAGTAAGACATAATTAAATAACATAAAACCAACAACTAAACAGGTAAAAGAAATTGATAATGAAATTAAAATATACAAATCTCAACAAATTAAACAAAAATGTTCAAATGATAACAAAGACAGTGGAAATAAAATAAAAATCATCGAAGATAGCCACGGTCACCATTTGAGACTATTAGTAGAAAATCAGATAGAGATAGCTTATGTTACTTCTACTATTAAACCAAATGGAAAAATCTAACATCTCTTGAAAGATATAGAATATGAAGCAAAAAATATGACGAAATGTGTCTTTTTAATTATTTTTGGTGGAGTCAATAATATAGATGAAACAAGAGGTGAAGAAATATTGCCAATACTTGAAGAAGAATTGAAAAATCTGTATCATACACAAAATAATAATAGTTGGAATACCAAAAAATAAGAATAAGGAAGAAAAATATCATTGTTTTCAATGCTCCGGAATCAAAGGACAGTCACCCTAACTCTGTCAAGACTTATGAGATAAATCTTGTCACCGCGATTGTTAATAGCTCAGTGCCTGGTTTCGACACCACTAGAATCCCGAAGTCATTCCGGTTGGGTACTAGGAGCAATAATAAGAACAGGCCAATTAAGTTGATTTTTACTTCTGAGGAAATTGCTCTTCAGGTATTGAATGACTTCTCTTCTGAAAAGCTTGTCTTGGAGAACCCTGATCTAAAAGACGTGAAGCTATCTAGGGATCGCTCTCCATTGGAACTCTCTTCTCTGAAAAAGCTACGCCTTGAGCTTGAGTCTCGTCAAAAGGATGGTGAAAGTGATTTGACAATAAAATATAGGAATGGTGTCCCAAAAATAGTCAAATCCAAGAGTCTTCAAAAAAACTAGAAACTTTCAACATGTAGGTTATATTATCAGAATATTAATGGTATGCGTTCCAAACTAACTGAATTTATGTTAAATGTTAATCTTAGTCAAATTGATATTGTTGCACTAACCGAAACCAATCTAGATCCTAGTATTAGTGATGCTGAGTTGGGCCTTACTCAGTACTCTGTCTTTCGTTGTGATAGATCCCCCAACACGAGCACCAAATTAAGTGGAGGGGGTGTACTCCTAGCTGTTCATAAGAATCTCAATGCCACTTCTATTAAATTTCCTTGTGATTCTATCGAAGCAACCAGTGTGGTTTTAAAATTGGGTCACAGTCTACTACTCATGTGCTCATGTTACATTCCCCCGAATCAGCCAATCAATGTCTATCAGTCTCTGTGTGATGCCCTGGAACAGTTACATTTCCAGGTTGGTCTCGATCACAGTCTTGTCATTCTTGGAGACTTCAATCTGAACAGCGCTAGTAGTACTGGGGTGATTTCTGACTTAGTGTATGACACAGCTAACGCTCTTGGTTTAAATCAGCATAATAAAATTTTTAACGATCATGGCTCCCAACTCGATTTAATTTTCTCTGATCTCCCTTGCACTGTCTCACGGACTGGGGATCCTATAGTGGCTGAAGACACCTACCACCCTGCCTTGGATATTTACTTCAATGTACCTTTATCTGCCGTTGCTCCTCAATTTACTTTCGCCCCTAATTACTACAAATGCTATATGCAGCAACTGAGAGCTGAAATCAATAATTTGAATTTGGATTTGGAGAAGTCTGAGGGCGGCAGTGAAACTAAATTTAATAAATACATCACTGAGCTAAGCAGCATGATTAAAAGAAATTCTCCTCTGAAACGTGTTGGTAGATCTCCTTTCCCTTGTTGGTTTAGCTATGAGCTAAAGTCTATGGTGATTAACAAAAAAACATTGCATAGAATTTATAAGACCACAGGTTTGGGAAGTGACTACATGGCCTTTTCTAGAGCTAGAACTACATGTAAAGCCCTTGCTGTTGGATGTTACAACTCTTACATTTCACATGTTGATGGTGCTCTCTCCTCTGGAAATCCTAAGGTTTTTTGGAGTCACATCAAGAACCTTAGGCGCAGTGACACTACTCCCATTAGTATGACTCTAGGCGACAGGGAATCTTCTGATCCAACTGAAATGTGCAATTTATTTGCTTGTCACTTCTCCAGTGTCTACTCTGAACCTGTTCAAGGCACTGTTGTTCTTCCCCTAAGAGACAACAATGTTTTCATGTCAAAGGTTGAATGCAGCGCTGAGGAGATAAAAAAAAAGATTGATGCGCTTGACGTATCAAAAGGTGTTGGACCTGACTGTATCCCTTCGGTCATCATGCGTCAATGCAACGACCTGCTGTGTAGCCCACTCTCTAAGCTCTTCAACCTTAGTCTCCAAGAAGGTTTCTTTCCTTCGTCTCTGAAAACTAGTTACGTGGTTCCAATTTTTAAAGATGGAAGAAGAGATTCAGCATCCTGCTATAGACCCATTACCATACAGTCACCGATTGCCAAGATATTTGAATCAATAGTCCTCGATCGCCTTAAGCCACTCTTTGCTTCAATTTTGATACCGGAACAACACGGTTTTACTAGTGGCCGCTCGACTATTACTAATCTTGTCCAGTACGAGGAATATATTCTGGCTGCCTTCGATAAATACTCTCAAGTAGATGCAGTGTACCTAGACTTTAGCAAGGCATTCGACGAGGTTAGCCACTCCTTGCTTATATCTAAGCTTGAGTCTTATGGCATTTTTGACCCTCTCCTATCTTGGTTGAACAGCTATCTGACAGGGAGATCATCCATAGTTAGGTTCGGTGGTGGCTTTTCTAATCCCTTCAGTGTCAAATCAGGGGTTCCTCAAGGCTCCCTATTAGGTCCCTACCTTTTCAACCTGTTTATAAACGACATTGGTGAGGTCATTGAGAGCAATTTTCTACTCTTCGCCGATGACATTAAGCTCTTCAGAGTTATTGACAGAGTCGAGGACAACAATGTTTTGCAGCGTTCACTAGATGGTGTTGCTAAGTGGTGTGAAGACAATCTTATGCAGCTTAATAAGTCTAAATGTTGGGTGGTGTCCTTTCATAGAGGTGATAATAATCTCAAAGCTGATTATTGTATCCAGAGCACTAGATTGCAGCACGTTCAGTTTATCAAGGATTTGGGAGTGCATTTAAGTCAAACTCTTTCTCCTGAACGTCATATTGATGTAATCTCTGGAAGAGCTAGTAGACTACTGGGGCTTCTATCACGAGCTGCTAGAAGTGGTTTATCCATACACTCCATTACAACTCTGTATAAATCTCTTCTGCGTCCTAATCTTGAGTATGCTTCTGTTGTTTGGAAACCATTCTATCTTCATCACACCATCAGATTGGAAAGAATACAGAGAAGATTTATTAGACTTGTTGGTTCAAGATTGGGGTTTCCGTTCTACGATGTTCCTGTTGAAGATTTGATGAAACAACTTGACCTTTGCCCTCTTGAAGTTCGGCGTGATCTTGTTGACCTCTCCTTCCTTTTCAAGCTGATAAATGGGAACATCGACTGTTCTGCTCTGCTCTCCAAGATTGAGTTCAGGATTCCACGCGTCACTAGGTCAACTGAGCTTTTTGTCCACAAACACCACCGTGCCAACTACCTGAAGTTTGGACCTGTGGCAAGATTGCATCAACTTGGAAACTCCGTCCCTACTGAAGTTGATTTCTTCAATGACAGTCTTAGCACTCTAAAACGGAAATTGGTTGCCTCTTCAACATAGGACGTGCAACCTACCTAGCACACCTCCCTAGTTACCTCCACACTTGTTACCCACTTTTACCACTTTTTAGCTTGTTTTTCTTTTGATACTATTACTCAATTATTTTGTTTCTTTACATTGTCTACTGAATTGTACCACTATGTCTTTCTTGTATTATTGTAATTATTGTTTTTTTTCTGTCATCAAATTTATGTATGTAATGGCATTGCCGTTGAAATAAATAAAATAAAAATAAAAATAAAATAAAAATAAAATACCTTTAAATATGATAATACTTACTTCAATAAAAATAATGATCCAAACATGCAGCACTCTATCCCAATTAATGTTATATCTGGCTCAAAATTCAAAACTCAAACTCTCCTCAAAGCAACAATCTTCAGGTTCGTTCTCTCTGTGTTCTCCCTACAAAAAAAATAAAGCCACCCCATACTTCTATAAAACTGTGGTGAAACATATTATGAAGATTTTTTTAAAAGAAACATTGACAAGGCACAAAAATTACGATTCAGACATCTAAAAACTTCTCACCAAAATAACTACAATGACAGACCTTCATGAAAAAAAAACTATGATTTTAAATTCTAGTGATTTTTTTAGAAGTAGGCCACAAAATTCCATGCAAAATGAAATACAGAAGTCGAATCTTTACAAACTCAAAACGGAAAGGGTTGTGATTCTACATCAAAACATTGACAGACTCAAACAAGTTAGACCGACTTAACCATTTTCTTATCTCTATAAACCCAGGCATATTAGTACTCAATGAACATGAACTAAATAACAGTACAGTTAATCAAGGTTGTCTAATAAACTATAGCCTAGTAACAGCCTTCAGTAGAGAGTCTCATATCAAAGGAGTTGTTGCTATTTATAAGCATACAAATTTTGGGGCCGAAATTCAAAGTTTCGCCATTGAAAACCTTAGCGAAGAGCTAATCTGTGAAATGGTAGGTATTAAAATGACCATAACAAATAGGAAGCACCTTTACATACTTGGGATATATTGTCCACCCAGTGCATCTGTAAGGAATGCCTTAGTTACTCTATCCATAGCTCTAAATAAGATACCTCACAATAATGGTGGTATTTGCCTAGTTGGGGATTTTAACATAAATAGGTTAGGCAATTCAGGAAAAAAAATTGTTTTTGATGATTTCCTTGCTTTGTATGAGATAACCAGAATGAGCCTTCCACCGACAAGAACTACCAGCACTTCTAGCACATCTATTGACGTGGTCTGCACTAACCTTGACCCAAATGACATACTTTGCTCAGGCCTCTCTGACCATACAGGACAACTCACTACATTATATGTTTTGACTCAGCAAAAAAAACCAAACAATATCAACAAGAAGATACCTAAACACAACGCCTACATACAGTTATTGCTCACCTTCGGAAACATATCTTGGGGAGGAGCACATAAATCTCTACTCAACCCCCTATTTGTATCTCAAAAGTGTATTTTAAAAGTTGGGTTCAGTAAGCCTAGATACATTATGCCACTAATGACCTTTTCAATGAATATGCCTTACTTTCTATCCGCCAGCTTTACATTAAAACTCTTCTTATACATTTATTTAAACATTTTAATTCAATATTTTTCAAAATTAATCATTCTCACAACACTAGATATGCAGCAAACACTGGAATAGTCACTCTACAGCTAAGCAAATCCTTTTCAAAAACAAACCCTTTTACATATCCCATGTAGCTACTGTATCGTAATATAACTAAATTTTTTAATAACTGCAACATATTTGAATCTCTGTCCATGTAAATTTTTAAAATCCAAGTCAAAAGGTTCTTATTAGATTTAGGTATTGATTATGCTGAGGAGTTGATATCGCCGGATTACGGGCGGGCCTGGTTCTTAACCCCCTTCTTACCTCCCTCTCACCCCACACATTGCTCTGCTTAGTATCTCATTTTCCTTAATGAACTGTCAAACCTGTTAAATGCTCATGTTTGCAATTTTTTTCTTTTCTCTTTTTTTCATTCTGTTATTTATTTATTAATGTATTTCATAATAGCGACTCAAGCCTACGCACAGGCGACCGAGCCCATGTAGACTTATTTCCATTGAGAAAAAAATGCAGTTTATTATTTTATTTATTTATGTTTACTTAGCTAACTTCAATCAAGAATATTGATTCTTATGTATTGTATAGATTATTATTGTATTATTCACTGCATTGATATATATTTTGTATTTCATGTGGAAATAAATTTATTTATTCATTCATTCACCTTTTAAGTCTAAAAGGTTTACTTGCACTACAAACCTGGGAAAAGATTTATCAAAAACCTCAAGCTGAAGAAGCTTATTCAGAATTCATCGACACGTTTACACCTGCTCTCAACACAACTTGCCCTTTAAAAACATCGAGAAGCAAACCTAAAAAAATAAAACTTAAAAACATCCATAACCATGAAGCTGAAGAAGGAAAAATAGTCTTTCTATTGTTGAGAGTACTTGTTTTGAGAGCACAAGACAAGTACTCTCAAAACAACAATCCAGAGAATAGATTAGACTTTATTCAAAAAAAGAAAGCCTATGATTTAAAGCTAAGAGACCTCAGAAGAAAGGCAAACGCAAACCATATCAACACAAATAACAACAAAACAAAAGCAGTCTGGGAAGTAATCAACAACGAGCGAGCAACCAAAAAAGAGTTAGGGACCAGTGGTACAGGGCAGCTGAACATAGGAGATGACATTGTAAGCAATATTGACCGTGTAGCAAGACTATGTAATGAATACTTTACATTGACTGCTGAAGAAACCCTAAAAAACAACAATCCTCCACATCTACATACTAATCAAAATATATCTGACAAAACTGACTGCCTACTAACTAATTTTCATTTGACAAATTTAGACGAGGTGCTCAAAATTATCCAATCTCTTAAACCTTCTACTTCAGCAGGAATGGATGAAGCCTCATCAAGAATAATAAAAACATGTAACGAAGAACTGTGCCATCCACTGAGTAACTTAATTAACAAATACTTGACTCAAGGAGTCTTTCCTTCCAAAATGAAAACATCAAAAGTCTACCCTTTACATAAAAAAGGTAACAAGTATGAACTACAAAATTTCAGGCCTATATCCCTTGTGTCAATATTTTCTAAAATATTAGAGAAAATTATACTGAAAAGACTACTAAATCACCTATTAACTAACAACCTTCTTACTGAAAGGCAAAATGGTTTTCTAGCTGGACGATCCACCACAACAGCGCTTACTGATTTTATAGAACACATAATAAATAACATCGAAGAAGGGAAAAATGTCACCAGTACTTTCTTTGATATGAGTAAGGCTTTTGGTTACTTGGATCATAATTTAATTATAGCTAAATTAAGTTCCTTAGGTATCAAAGAGATGACACTGCAGTGGTTTAAGAGCTATATAAATGAACAAAAACAGGTTGTAACAATAAAACAGAAAATCAATGGAATAATAAGGATGGCAGTGTCATTACCCTTAGCTGTGACTCGAGGCATTCCACAAGGTTCTGTATTGGGCCCTGTTTAATTTATTTTGTTTACTAGTGACTTACCAAACTACATTGACTCACATTGTTATCCAGTCATGTATGCAGATGACATTGTTCTGATTACCTCTCACAAATCAACTGAGCTCCTTGAAATTAACACATGGATCATCAATATTGCATTGAAAATGACTTGGTTTTTAATCAAACAAAAACTCAACTCATTATATTTGGAAAAAACAAAAATAAAAAACAATCCCAAATGACATTCAAATTTCTCAATACATGAAACACTTTGGACTAATGCTAGATGATCATCTCTCCTGGAAATTTCACATAGATCATTTGTGTCATCAGCACAGCATTGTTTGCCCTATGAAGGATAAAATCTGTAAGTACTCCAGAAGCCACCACAACAGCTTATTAAGCACTGTTTGAAAGTAGAGTCTGAAATAGAATTATAATTTGGGGGGCATCTTCAAATAACAACCTCCAGTGAGTACTCGTTCTACAGGAACGAGCAATAAGACTGATGGTTGATATTGCACCACGAAATAGCTGTAGAGAAGCTTACAAACAACACAATATACTCACCATCACATCTCTTTACATTCTTAAATCCATCATGCATGCTCTTAATTTTAATTTTATGCGCAACAGTCAACTTACCTGCACACAGAACTGCCATATTTGCTAAAAAGCCATCATACACTGGGGCAAGATTATATAATGTGCTACCTATTTATCTTAAATGAATAGAAGAAAAAAGCTCCAAAAATAACAACGCTTTTGGCTTGTTAGTAAACCAATTTACTTGATTGACGAATTTCTAGATCATGCAAATAAAATAATTTAGAGCAAGCAGCAACAAAGTATTGAAAACTATTCTAAACTTGATGTTTACGAATAAAGCTTCTGATTATTATTATTATTAATAAATTGTTTGATTAAGATTTAATTGGTCTAGAATATGCTACACTAAAAAGTTAAATAAATTCTCTTAATTTATTATGGTACTATGTATTGAAAGTAATGTGTATAGAAAATAGGATGAGTTATATTTTATTGGTGACGCATGTCTTTACATGACAATCCTTTGATCATGGTGTCTAACAATCATGCTATCCTACTAAATAAACTAGAAACTTAAAGTGGCAAAGGTAGTAATAAATTAATAATAATAAAAGTAACCAATCAGCTGTTCATTTGCCATTGATCTTTTAATTAATGACGCTTTCTAAGGAGTAACATGACTACATTCGGTCATCTACAATCATTCAAAATCCATATTTGCCCATATCTTGATGATCGTTGTCTTAAGAATAAATAAGAACTTATTGTAAAACAGTAATTTTAATGGGCATAAACAGTATGTAGGAATTAAGTGTAATTAAAGAGAGTAATGTGTATGCTAGTTGTTAAATCTCATCTGAATTGCATAAATTATTCTGTACCACAAAGATCAATAATAGGCCCACTATAACTTTTTATATGCTGATGACTTAAGTCATCTTTATTAAGGGACCAAGAATTGAACACATCAGAAAATAAATAACGATTCAATATCATTATTAGGCCTAAATAGTTATTTAAATAAAATATTGTATTACATAATGCTAACTAAACCATATATGTACTTAAAAAACATAGCCTCAATTTGTCCAATTACCTTGCAGATGGCTAACTGGAGATGTCAGTCTTCAGTCTTAATGCAGTTGTTAAGGAGTCAGTTGCAGCCAAAACTACCTAAGAGCTTATGTCGATCAAGCCTGGTAGAGGGGTGGGGAGTGTGACATCTCAACTTCCTGCATCAAAGTAACAACCGAATGTGATAGAGCATAAATTTGTCATTTTAACTGCAGTAGCAACATCCTGTGTATGAGTATTTGTATGTGCCTATGGCCGGATGCCAAACAACTTTTCTCTCAAGTAGTGCTACACAGCTTTGTTAAAGTGGACAGATAGTATCACTTAAATCATTAATTTGAGATTTCATAATTTTAAAATACTAGCTGACCCGACAGGCGATGCCCTGTCTTATTCATGAGTATTCAAGATTTAAGCCGAATACACATAACAACTGCCCATGTGATTTATTTTTAGACAAGGCAAATGCAAGTTGAATAGGATTTTGTAAACGTTTAAAATCAAATGGAACGTCGTTAGGAATCATGGGAGTACAAGGGATCAAAATTCCATTCAAAATGTTGGCTTCGATTACATTGTTCATTAATTTTTCCACTGTAAGCCTAGTGCCATTACAAAGCCTTGGTGGGTTAATATCCCGCACCAACTTTCAATTGCAGATTATGAGGTGGTAAACCGGGCAATTCAAGTGAATTTTAAAATTCTGTTGGTTAGTTAACAACATCATCTGTGTTGGTGATAGAATCGATTTGTATGTTATCAGATCGCCAGCTATCTTATTTTGAATTTGAAAATTCATTTCTTTAACATCAACGTTTTTTTGCAGCCAATATAATACGTTTGTTCTTCCAAATGTGATAATTGTAATTCTGTGCAAGGTTTGGGAATACCATTTCGATGTGCTCAGCCTTCAGTAAATTGAAATAAATTTGTGGTAATGCGCAACAGGAATTTTGCCATTACCAATGTCGAGCAGTTGTTTTGAAAGCATCCCTCCAGATAGGTCATTCTGTAATTCTACTCGCATATTCATGTTTAATTCAAGTGTTTTGACATACTTCCATAAATTAGACGATTTAAAACACGCATTAACTTCATCGGCTGGGTAAAACAATATCTCGGTTTTCTAAAATTTCACCCACAAAGACAACAGCTACTTCATTAATTAATTGTTAGGGCGTTAAAAACGTCTTGTGTGTTGTCCTGCAGACGTCTAATTGGCTCTAATGGCGATTTTGTGGTTGTTCGTTGCCATAGGTCTTGAAAAATGAAACTAATTCGTTGTGTTGGTAGAAAAATGTTTGGAGTTGGTGTACAATTGGTTTTCTGGCTGAATAGTTGTTTGCACAATGCTGATTGGCTTGTTTTGCTGAACCGCTCATAAAATAAATTTGCAAACATTTGTATTCACTATCTGGTATTGGTAATAAGGAACCTGTTCCATGATATATTTGACTCAGAATGTTAAAAGTAGGCATAAATTTGTCTTAAATAATTTTTGTTGCACCAAATGATGTCACCAATGGTATCAACTTAACTTTTCCACTCGCGGGCTTAATTTTTAAACTTTAATTCCTTGCAATGTGGACACACAATGTTTATTGCCCCAGTAGCAATGATGGGCAGTAAACAGTAATCTATTGCATCGTTGTAACTGAATGCAGCTCGATTGAGATTAAACCCAACATTTCTCTCTTGTTGATTCTGATTTCGTTGAAGTTCATTTTGTGCTTCGCGTTACTCATCAGTATGACTTGCTCATATTCATCTTTGGTTTGCAGCATTGCGAGTTCTGCTACCTAAGTTGATACGTCTAACTGGTGTAATTTAAATTACCAAAATTTAACAAAACATGATGAATAGACCATTTAAGACAGTGAAACATCTTCTAATAAAAATAACTTGACAAACTGACAATAATACAAAACACTGGTCAAAACAAAAAATCTATTTACCTCAACATATGGTGTTTCCTTCCACTCATGGAATTTGCAAAGTCAATATGAGACACAATGTAAACAAATTCCCTTATTTAAATTGTAAATACTGTAAACCATAGGCCTACGATGGATGGGATTATAACATAAATAGCATTGACATAATTGCATCGCATTCAGTCCAAAATAATATATTTAAAATTAGTTTATTTACCAACATTTCATACAGTATATTACCAAGTAATAACCTACAACATATGTTTGTATAAACAAATACAAATAAGTTGCAGAAATATTTACATCACATGTTTCAAAATTTTCTTGCATTTGTTTTGTTTGTAAACAAATCAAACTATAAAACACTTAACACCTATAAGTACACATAGGTATTATAACGTAAAGGAACACATCCGGTCATTTTGACCGTGTGGTGCATTATACGTGTATTTTACCACTTTAGCTTTGAAAAAAAGATTGTAAGGCAATAAAATGAAAACAAATATTTTAATTAACCAAACATTTGTATTAAACATTATTGTTATTACCAAATTGAACATTTAAAAAAATATCAAAATTTAAAAAAGATATTTTTTTTGGAAAGTCATGATTCTTATAAGACTTAATACAAAAACATACCTGTGTAATTTAAAGTTCAATTTAACACAAAAAACGATAATTTGCTCACTGTCACACAGTTTACTAACTCTTACATACATTCCACTGCACAGTCATTGCATACTCTTTTTTGGCATTGGCCACAAATTGCCAGGCTGCACTTTATGCATTTGTGTTGCGTCTTCCTGTCTGAACCTGGTGGGCACTTCTCGCAAGTTTTTCTCTTTTGTAGTTGGTCGTCAGGCACGCAGTTAACTTGTGGAGGTGCGTAGTTTCCAAGTATCTTATTTATTTCTTGCTTCAGGTCCCTAGGAAGGTTCGTTACTTCATTCATCCTCTTGCGAAGATGAGGGGATATTAGCTCCATGGCGAGGCTTTTGATAAAAGCAAAGCGTGTTGTGTTTGTGGATTTCGTATAGCACATATATACAATAAAACAATTGACACTGGCAACATTGATAAGTCTATAAAAAACAGCCAGCGGCCATCTTCTTGTTTTCCTGCTTGAGGAGAAAACAGCGCACCTCATATCTAGGAGGTCAACGCCGGCTTTTGTGCTGTTGTAACAACAAATAATTTCCGGCTTTATCTTGTCTTCATTAGTAGCAATTGTATTATGCATACTAGAAATCAGACACACTGATCTGTTCTTTTTGGGCACATAAGAAAGCAGTGTGAACTCGTTTCGGAAGCCGTACAGAGCAGACTACAGTTGCGTTTGGGAGGAACTCCCACAGTTGCGTGCATACCAATCTACGTTTGGGAGGAACTCAGCCGGTATGCACAGTTTATTTTTCTTCATAGTGCCGACGTAGGTAAGCTTTCTCTTGCCAAGCTCTTCTACTGTCTCCAGCGAAGAGAAAAAATTGTCAGCAGTGACATTTCTGTTGGATCCTGCAATGGTTTTACTTAGACGTACAACTGCTTGTGTCGGTACACTCAATTTCTTTTCGTTTTCAGTCAGGCCAACTCCATCGCTTCCTTTTCCTGTATATATATATATATGCATCGCATAAATAAGAAGTCTTCGAGTCTGCCAGACACATTACTTTTATGCCGTATTTTTTTGGTTTTTTTGGCATGTAAATCCTGAAACTGCAACGTCCACGAAAAGAGATCAGCATCTCATCAATTGTGACATAAGCAGAAGGACAATAATTGGCTTGACTATTGCTGATGATTTTGTCAAAAATCTCCGAGATTGCTGCTGCTTTGTTATCTTTCTTTCTCTCATCACGTGTTTGAGAGTCGTCAAATCTCAGGGTTGTCACAAGAACTTTATAACGATTTAGCGACATAGTTGCTCGGAAGATCGGTCCGACTAAATTCATCTTTTGCGAACAGTGTTTCCATGTTTTCATCGTTCGATTTTAGTATTGATGCTAAGAGTAGCATACCAATAAGAGCATTTACCTCTTCAGCACTGGTCATCCTATAATTCGATTTGCTTTGTCCAGGGGGATTTTCTCTCGAATAGAAGCTAGTTTCACGTTAGTGTTAGTTACTATTTTGGAAATAATCTGGTCATCAAAAAACAATTTCCAAGCGTCTGCTTTGGTAGATTCATTTCCTAAGGCTCGCGCAGGCCCTTTTATCCCTAGTAATAGACCCCTTATAATATTTCGCCCAGGAGTCCTTACGGAGAGTCGGATAGGCCTATGCTAACAATGTAAAATTGGCTATTTTTAAGGTACATTTTCTCAAAAACCCTGAAAGATATCAACCTGAGATTTTTCCCCTGAAAGGTTGTAATGTTAGCAACATTTTAAGTGGATGGAATTGAAATATGTATAATTCTTCAAAAAATATAATATTTTTAATAAGAATGCTAATTTTATACTTAAATTTATACTTCAAGGTGATATAAAATAGTGCCTAATGTAAATTTTCATAAACTGTCCATTCAAAATATGCAGCTTTGTCTAACAAACAAAACAAAACAAAAACCACTTTGATATCTCATACGGTTCATGAGAAAATGTACCTTTTGTCAAAAAATCTGCAATTTGCGGAAAACGTAAAATAAAGTTAGAACTACTATAAAAATTTGATTTTTCAATACCTAATGCATCCCAGGTCCATATGATGGATTATCTGGATCCTCCTGCTCTTGGTACAAATCCTCCAATTTTCTCTTAGACAATGCTTGCTTCTGGCGACACTTTTTTTCGAGTTCTTGGACTGCCTTTTCTGCTTTTTGGATTCGAACCTGATCAACTTTCTTGCATCGTTCTATGCAGTTGGATCCAGGAGTGATACCTAGTTTGCTTAGGACTCTGCATCTGATTATGGCACCTTCATTAAAATGCCCTATGGCATCATAAGTCCCCAATTCAAGCGTAGTTTTGCGAACAAACGTCGTTTTGGGGACTCTAGACCATATGACGTTGTTGAGAGACTCACAGGCGTTTTGGGTTTTGCCATGTAAACACTTTCGAAGGAGGTCTGGGTTTGCTAGATCTTTAAAGATGTGCTTCAACTCATCCATAACAACTCTGGGAAGATGGGTATGATTGTTATGATCATAGGTCTCATTGTTTTCTAACGCCTTCTTATATTTACACCAGCTTTCTAAACCATTAGGACATAAACCATGAGCAGGATCCTCATTTGAAGAAGAAAGATGAAAAAATTCAGCCCAAACCCCCCTTTTCATATTTTCTAAACTAGACACATTACGCCGAATGGCCACACCATAGTAGTTCTGTATCACATTGATTGCGGCATCAGTAAGTCGCCCTCTACCTCCAAGAGTTTTGCCATCCGACAACTTTGTTTTGGCCATAGCAGATTTTAATTTTCTAAGGCGACTGCCCATGCGTTTCTGGACATGGCCCACACATTCAAGCTTTTCTACATGAAAATCTGGGCCATAAGGCTGTGCTGCTTGAACCGCAGGGAAAGACGCACTGTCGCCATCTCCAAGAAAATATTTGTACCTAACATTGTAGGTCTCTTGACTTGCCCTAAACATGTCTAGTATTCCCTCAACCTCCATACGTCCACTAACACCAGAGAAGTTGGCCAAACACTGATCATCATGGATATTTTGCAGTCTTCTCTTACATAAACAAAATTTAGAAAAAATTCTGACATCAATGACTTTGCCAGTCATTTTACTGATAGCTGACACAACACCGTTCAACGACCTGTGGCCTCTCTTTTGCCAGGTCCCATCAAAAATAGCTACTATATCCCTAGAGCCATCATTTAGTTCCACAGTTTCCTTTACAGCATCTTGCATTGATTCAAGACATGCTTGCTTTGTTGCAAGCAGTAGCGTGTCATTGAAATATTTCAATGCAGGTGGATTGGGCATGTTCATTATGCTACAAAAGTTTCTTGCTGCCTCTTCTCCTTTTCCGATGCAGCGGAAACCATAGGCTAAACGCACATTTAATTCATAGCCTTTATTAGGAAGTTTTAGGCTATTACACTCTGTTACAGTCATGCTACATGAATTGCATTTTATATTTACTTTACAGCTAAGCCCTAGCCTATTAGTCGCAAACACGCTTAGCGGTCCCTTGCATTGTGCACAAACTGCAATTTGTCCAAGTAGTTTTGTTAGATTTTGCAAACAAATCAAGTCATAAGTGTCATCAGTATATGTATTTTCACAAAAAAGCTTGTACTCTTCTAGATTATAACCAACCTTCTTTTTAGATGAGCTCTCCTTAGACCCTATGTTAGTTGTAGTGACAGGAGTAGTTTCAGTAGGCCTTGCTGTAGAAGGTAAACTAGTTTAGGAATACCTAAAAACACTGATTTACGCTTTTTAAACACTTTTAAACTAGGCCTAGGCATTTCAATGAATGAATAATATGCTATAAAAAGAAACAAATCACTTCTCTTGAATAACAATCTAGAAACAACAAAACACTTATTAGTATAACCTTTACTAAGTAAATTGTAAACATAGACAACAATCAGCAGATTGCTTGCTTACTGCTTAGAGCATAGACCTGTAAGCTAACAGCTGGTAGACAGAGTTACCAACATATGGATATTAAATCACACATGATGTAAAGTGTGCACTATAACAAATAAGCTGCAGTGGTCACACGTCGTCACATCCAATTTCGCTTGAACATTCACTTACATTTTTGGCCATAGATTCTTTAATAATCATCAGAATGACATGAAACTTACATTAAATAAATTCTAAAAGCATGTATAATTAAAATATGAAATAAAAAAAATCTAAATTTTTACCGATTTTGACCATCCCCTTACATTTCGAGAAGGAGGCTTGCTTGACCAAGCATTTGGAGGCCCTTGTTCTTTTTTTCTCATTCTTTCCAAAAAAAAGTATAGGCATCGGAACGCCTTCAGCAACTGCATTTACCATAACAACATCATCATCGCCGTCTTCTAAAATTGCCTCATCTTCTGAACTTGAATCACTTGAATCTGCATCACTTTCGTTCATAACAAAATCTGGGTCAGCGTCAGAGTCATCCGCTTCCGAATAAACATCATCTGGTTCATCTGGATCGTCCACTTCCTCTTCTAAAAGCTGACGTACTCTGTCTTCAAAGCCTGGATCTTCCGCTGTCAAAGTTCTACTGCCACTAGCACGTTTCATTTTGTTTGAAAAAGTGAACAAAAAAACGATAAAACTTGCCTAACTATATATATACAATATAAACAATTGAAAACAAGGAATATAACTAAGAAACAATAAAATATCACCACTAAGAATGTACATATATTTGTTACAATCTACGAAAAAGTGAACAAAAAAAACGATAAAACTTGCCTAACAATATATATCAATATAAACAATTGAAAACAAGGAATATAACTAAGAATAAAATATCACCACTAAGAATGTACATATATTTGTTACAATCTACGTGAAGGAACACATACGGTCATATTGACCGACGGCAAAATGACACTAAAGAACACACTCGGTATTTTTGACCGGCCGACCAAACAACAACAAGTCCGTACTGAACAACGCTCTGGGCGAAACTAATCGATATTCTGGCTGTCGGTAGGGATGAGTAGAGGGGGAAGGTATTGAGCGTGGTAGGCACCTCGGCCAACCAGTTGTGCCAATATAAGAGTGTAAAAATACCCGTCGGTCAAATTGACCGATGTGTACTTATAGGTGTTAAGGTAATTTTCCAATTTCCTCCTGTTTTTTTAATTTTTCGTCAGGAGGAAATCTTCTCCTACGAAAAATTAAGAAACTTAAAAAAAAGATAAAGGAAATCTGGTAAGGCGTTGT